>PVJO010020061.1:0-32869 GCA_004026905.1 Hystrix cristata | reverse complement strand
TGTAAAAGTTTATAATTGTTACCTGTTTCAAGAACTAATTTTGAGCTAATTATTCTAGGATAATTGTTATCTTTGCTAAAGACTACTTTACTACTTAAATAGACTCTTACAAGAGGCTGTCAGCCCCTATATCATAGGGGCCTACTAAACAGACTGCTTCAAGACCTGCGCCTCATTAATGAGGCTGTGGTGCCTCAACATCCAGTTGTGCCCAATCCCTATATTTTATTGACACAGATTCCAGCCTCAGCCAGTTTCTCTTCTGTCTTAAAGATGCGGGCCAGGCCCCTTTACCAACTTTTTAAAGAAACCCAAGACTTACACATCCTAACCATAACACGAGGAAGAACTTGTGTGATTATAAAAGCTGAATATTGTGTGTACATTTCTGATTCTTCTACTAAAATCCCAATGGCTGTTCAAGATGTTAGATGACAGGTTAATGCTATGTCAGATTCTGAAGATCCCTAGACCTTTTCCATACGCTCTTTGTGGGAGGCCATCCCTAGTTCTTCCTGGTAGAAACAATTGTTGACCATATTAATAATAGTTTTGCTGGTCTTATTGTTTGGCCTATACGTGCTTAACTGGCTCTTTACTGTCGTCTTATCCAGATTTAAAGCTATATGATAGACTAGATATCTAAGCAAAGTTATAAAATTAACTCTTCCCACTATACCGCCAAATGTAACTTATCTGCTCTTGCTGGGTGTTCAACAACTAAGGTTTGAGGGACCAAAACTAAAAGGTAACCGGGCTAAGAGGACAGCCAATATTTTGGCTGTGGCTCTCCAAGGTCAGTAAGAACCCAGGACATAAGGGAGCCTTACTACAAGACAATCTTGGTGAGTCACACAACCTCCTGAGCAAGGAGATTGTTAGGCCCCTGAGGTCAAACAAGAGTCAGCCAGTGTGCATCCTGCAGAAGGAGGGTCACTAAAGGGAAAACTGTCCCCATGTCTCCAAGGAGCACCATGTGGTCTAGCACAGACCGTGACCCATCCTGGCAGATGACACATTTCCCAGAGGATGAATTAAGAGCTAAGAGGCTCTGATCATAGCCCTAAAAAGGAATGCCTGAGGAGATTTCACTGACCTTGACATATTGGGAGATAAATCATTATGACTGACAACGGTCTCAACTTAACTTGGTCTTGAACATCCAACAACAAGAGGACATAGCTAGAGATACGAATAATAGTAATTTAAGCCAGACATACAGGGAAAATCTCCAATCAATGACCCCTGCTAAAAATCCTAAGGGCCAGCTAGTTACAACTGTTATTAGACCATATCTCTAACCTTTCCAGTCTACCTTTCCATCCTGGTGCTCAGGCTTTAGTCATACATGTCTTTAATCTTTTGGTAAAGCTTCCTTTTTTTCTTTGCCTAGAGGCTACCAAACCCCAAATGGTCATTCAGATGAAACCCACTATAAAGCTGTAAGACATGGAGACATCTTATGCCGAGGCCCATTGGAAAAAACCTCCCTGCTAAAGATTCCTATCTGCTGTGCCTCAATTATGACTCCAAGAAGCCAGTTCCGTCTTTGCCTAGTTCCCCAACAGAAGGTGGATGTTTTTCTCAGAGTGGGGAATGTAGGGACAGGGGTCCCCATAGGTAGGGAAAAGATAGGGTAAAGGCCTCATCAGACATTAAACATGAAAGCAGCTACATTCCAACAGTTAAGGAGATAAAGGCAAAGAGACTAATTCAGGGAAGACCCCAGGTAATATGATTAACATACAGAAAACAAACTCTCACTTTTGACTCTTACATCTGCATTAACTAGCCTTAAGGTACCCGCCCATAAGCTTGCCCTCTGCCAAAAGACAAAGGTCACAGAGCTGAGGGAAATCAAGGCAGAGGTAACAGACAAGCCCAAGTTCCAATCAGATTCCAAGAGCCGACCCAAGGGAAAAACCTCAATAAAAAGGGACTAGAACAAAGGGCCCACGAGTATTTCACTTTTGAATGCTCCCTACTCTTCGAGTAGCTATCTATCATCTCCTTTTCACCCTTTTTCACCACTTTTAAATAAATTGTCCTCTAAATAAATTGTCTTCTCTTAATTAAAGAAAAAAGAAACTCATATCAAAAAAGATATAGATTAAAAATGGAAGGATGGAAAATAATATTTCCTAGATCAGGACATTGAAAGCAAGCAAGGGTAGCAATCTTATTCACAAAGTAAACTTCAAACCTAAACTGATCAGAGGAAGCAAAAGAGGTCACTACGGATTAGTAAAGGGAAAAATCCAACAGGAAGGGATAAAAATTATAAATATATATGCACCAATACTGCAGCACCTAACTTCATGAAACAAATACTACTAGACATAAAATACCAAATAAACAACACAACCATAGTGTGTGACCTCAATATTGCACTTTCACAAAGAAATCAACAACAACAAAATCAACAATATCAGAGCTGTACCACACTGGAACAAATGGACTTAATAGATCTACACAGTGCTACACCCTATTATAACAGAATATGCATTCTTCTCAGCAGCACATGAACTTTCTCCAAAACAGACCACGTACTAGTCCACAGAGCCTGCTTAAATAAATATAAAAGAACTAAAATCACCCCATGTATACTACCAGATCATAGTGCACTGACACTAGAAATCAGTCACAAAAGAAACCTCAGAGAATTTATAAACATCTGGAAACTTAGTAATACTCAATGGGTCACAGAAGAAATCAAGGAAGAAATGAAACAATTCCTGGAACCAAATGACAATGCCAGGGTGGGGATTTAGCTCATTGGTTAGAGTTTTTGCCTCGCAAGTGCAAAACCCTGAGTTTGAGCCCCAGTGCCAAAAAAAAAAAAAAAAAAAAGAGAGAGAGAGCGAGAGGAGACCTTGTCTCAAAACAATCAAACAAACAAACAAGAAAGCATTTGATAAAATTCAAGAAACAATCATGATAAAAGCAATCCTAACCTCAAGATGCTTGAAAAATAACAACAGTGTAAACCCAAGCCTAGTATAAGAAGGGAAATCATAAAGGTCAGAGCAGAAATTAATAAAACTGAGACAAAACACACACACATACTCTCTCTCTCTCTCTCTCAACAAACTGAAGAGCAGGTTCACTGAAAAACAAAATAAACCCTTAGAAAAGCAGAGAAAAGATCCATGCTAATGAATTTGAGAATGAAAAAGACTAAATCACAGACATTGCCAAAATCCAGAAGATAACTACTATACTATGAAAAATTGTACTTCACCAAATCAGCACACAAAAATCAATAGTGTTGCTATATACCAATAATTAATTAATCAAGAAAGAAATTTGAAAACAATACCATTCTCAATAGCATATAGAAGAATTCAATACTTAGGAATTAACCTAAGGAGGTTACCTATACAAGAAAACTATAGAACTCTGAAAAAGGAGATCAAAGAGACTATCAGACAATGGAAAGATATCCTGTTTCTGGATAGGCAGAACCAATATTGTGAAAATGGCCATACTTCCAAAACTGATATATAGATTTAATGCAATCCCAATCAAAATATTAATACCATTCTTCTTCCTAAAATGCACATGGAAGAAGAAAAGACCCAGAACATCAACAGCAAACCTGGGCAACAAGAGCAAAGCAGGAGGCATCATAATCCTGGACTTTAAGTCGTACCACAAAGCTACACTGATTAAAAACGCTATGGTATGAGCACAAAAACAGACATGTGGATCAAAGGAACAAAAAAGAGATTGCAGAAACAACTCCAAGCACATTCAATTGTTTGATCTTTGATGAAAACACCAAAAACATACATTGGAGGAAAGACAGCCTTTTTAAATAAATAGTGCTGGGAAAACTGGCTATCCACATGCAGAAGATTGACTGTAGATCCAAATGCCTCACCATATACTAAACTAAAATCAAAATGGATCAAAGATCTAAATATTAAAACAAACACAATCTGCTGGAAGACAAAGTAAAACTCTTAAAAGTCACAGGAATAGACAAGGACTTTCTTAACATAATTCCAATTGCACAAAAAATAGTAGTCAACAAATGAGACTATATCAAATTTAAAAGTTTCTGTACAACAAAGGAAACAACCAACAGAGTGAAAAGACAACATACAGAATGGGAAAAACAATTCTGCCAGCTACTCTTTGAAGGACTAATCTCTAGAATATATAAAAACTCAAAAAAAATTAAACCCTCCCCAAAATGAAAGACCCAATCAAAAAATGAGCAACTGAAATAGACAGACACTTCCCAGAAGAAATAGAGATAGCCAATAAATACATGAAAAAAATGTTCAACATCACCAGCCATTAGAGAAACACAAATTAAAACAACAAAGTGATTTCATCTTATGCCAGAATGGATGTCAATTATCAAAAAATCAAATAATAACAAACACTGGTGAGGCTGCAGTGAAAAAAGAACCTTCCTACATTGCTGGTGGGAATGTAAACTAGAACCACCACAAAGGAAATCAGTATAGAGATTCCAAAACAAACTAAAAGGAGAAATACCACTTCACCCAACCATTGCCCTTCTGGGCATCTTTCCAAGAGTTAAAAACATTATATTATAGCAATATGTAAACACTAATGTTTATAGCAGCACAATTCATAATAACTAAATCTTGGAAGCTACCTATATGTTGATCAACAGATAAATGGATAAAGAAAACGTGGTTATCTATTTATAATAGTATACTACTCAGCTATAAAGAGGGATAAATTTGAGTCATTTGTAGGTAAATGGATGCAATTTGAAAACAATGTTAAATGAATAAATCAGACACATGAGCTTAAATACCACATTGATTCTCTCATATGAGAAATCTGTATAAATCAAAATGAAATGAAGTATAAATCAAAATGAAAGACAGATGGGGGAAACAGGAAGATAAGATCTTTTACAAATGGAAAAAAGAGCAAGAGATGAAGGTTGGGAAGGGGAGAAGGGAAGGTGGATATGGAGTTATCAGGATGTAATTCCATCATAAGCAGAAAAGCACTTGTATATTTAAACAGTTTTTTTAACTGTCTGAAGAATTACAGAAAAGTGTAAGAATGATCTCTCTCCAAAAGGAAACAAAAATAAACAAAAAATTATAAAAAGAAACCAAACATAAATTATGATGTAGAAAACTACAATGAACAACAATGACAAAAAGCTCTAGAAGGGCGCAGAAACAGTCTTGAGCAGGCAGAAGAAAGGACCACTGAACTTGAAGATACGTCAGTTCAGGTTAAAAACCACAAGGAACGAAGGGGACAGAAAATGAATACAGTTTCAGAGATCTACTAGATACCACCAACATATGTATAACAGGACTCCCAGAAGGTTAAGAACAGAAAAGAATAGGAAAAACTAAAACGTCAATGACCAAAAGCATCTGAAATCTGATGAACATTATTTAGAAATATATCCAAGAAGTTTAAGAATCCCTAAATAAGATGAAATGCTAAATACAAATCCTGATAAAATTATGGGAGGTCAAATATATAGAAGCTTAACAGTTGTAGGAGATGTAACACATTATATCCTCAGGATAACAAGTGAGTCTTCTACAAGAAATTCACATCACCAGTAAAGACAAAGACACCTAAGTGTAGGGATTTAAAAAAAGAGTTTGCATGCAAATAGAAATCAAAAGCAAGCATGAGAAGTTGTGTTCACATCAAAAAGGCTTCAAGTCAAAAACTGTAAAAGGAAAAAAAAACTATAAAAGCAAAAATTGTTATATGAAGATAAAAGGATCAATTCAGCAAGAGCGTAACAATTGCAAATATATATATACACACACAACAGTGGACCACACAAATGCATAGTGGAATTACTGTTAGACCTAAAGAAAGAAACTCCAATAAGATAATAGCTGGGAACTTCAATACTTCATGTTCATTGACAGATCATCCAGAAAATCAGCAAAGAAATATATACACACCAAATGGATTTACCCGACACTTACAAAGCATTTCATCCAAAATTTCCAGAACACATATTCTTCTCATTCGTGTATGGAACATTCTCCAGTATAAACCATATGTCAGGCCACAGAACAAGTCTCATCAACTTTGAAAAAATCAGGCTTGGGGATTTAGCTCAGTGGTTGGAGTACTTGCCTTGCAAGCACAAGGCCCTGAGTTCAATCCCCAGCACCAAAACAAAAACAAAACAAGACAAAACAAAATTGAAAAAAATCAAAATTGTTTCTTCTTTGACCACAATGGAATAAAGTTAGAAATCAAAAAGAGGAACTAGAGAAATTGCACAAATATCTGGAAATTAAGCAGCATGTTCCCAAGCAAACTTTTAATTTTAAGAAATTAAAAAATAAATTTAAAAGTTTCTTGAAACAAATCAAAATGAAAACAGAACATACTAAAACTTATGGGATACAGGAAAAACAGTACTCAGGCTGAAGTATATAGAAGTAAGTACCTATATAAAAAAGTAGGACGATTTTTAATAATCAACCCATTGATGCAACTGAATGAACTAGAACAGCAAGAACAAATGAAACCCAAATGTAGCAGACAGAAATAAAGATGGGAGCAAAGATAAATAAAACTAAGATTTAAAATATAAAGGATTAACAGAAAATATATTGGCTTTTTTTGTTGTTCTGATGGTAAAACAGATCAAACTCAACAATGCTCTCTACCACTGAGCTATATCCCAAGCTCTCTTTATCTTTTGAGATACAGTCTCACTAAATTATCGAGCTGCCCTTGAAATTGTGATCCTCCTGCCCAAGCCTCCCCAAGTAGGTGGGATTACAGGCATGCACCACCACATCTAGCTTTTTGTTTTGAGAGAGCATCTTGCTAAATTGTCCAGGCTCACCCCAAATTTGTGACCTTTCTGCCTCACCCTTCCAAGTAGCTAAGATTACAAGCATTTATCTCTACATTTAGTCAAAAATGGCTTTTTGAAAAGGTAAGCAAAATCAATAATTTTTAGCTAGACCAAGAAGAAGGGGAGACGTGACAACTTTAAAAACAGAGATTACACAGCTGATATTATAAGTGATACTACAAACATACAAGAGATCATTAAGGACTATTATGAACAACTATATGCCCCCCCCAAAAATGGAAAGCCTAGAAGAAATGAATTCCTGAACACATATTACCTACCAAGAACTGATCAACAAGCAACAAAATTGATTCAGCAATAAAAAATCTCCCAACAAAGAAAAAGTTCAGGACCAAATGGATTTCCCTGCTGACTTCTGCCAAACTTTTAAAGAACTAATGTTAATTTGTCTTAAACTATTCCCAAAAAACCGAAAGAAAGAGAAATCTTACAAACTTATTCTATAATGCCAGCATTACCCTGTTTCCAAAACCAGACAAGGAAACAATAAATGTATTGGCCAGTATTCCTGATGAACATAAATACAAAGCTCTCAACGAAAGATTAGCAAACTACATCCAACAGCACAATAAAAACATTATTTGACAAATCCAAGTAAGATTTACTCAGGGGAGGGTGGCTGAGTCAACATATGCAAATCAATAAACATGAAGGAAATAAAAACCAATCGCCACATTAGAAGTAGGAAAAGCATTTAATAAAATTCAATGTCACCTCCTTCTCAAATCAGATATAGAAGAAACAGACCTCAATACAATTAAAGCTATATATGACAAAACCACAGCTACCATCATACTTACCAGGGAAAAAATGAAGATCATATCTTTAAGATCTGTAGCAAAACAAGGATGTGGACTTTCACCACATTCTTAACATAATCCTAGAAGTCATAGCCAGAACTACTGGGTAAGAGAAACAAATAAAGGACATCCAAACTGGAAAGGAGGAAGTCAAATTATCCCTCATTAAGTAAGACATGACCTTATGTACAGAAAACCCCAAAGAAGACACTAAAAAAACTGTTAGAACCCATAAGAAAATTCAGTAAAATGGAAGGATAAATGAACAACATACAAAAAATCAGTAGCATTTATATATACTGTTAACAAACTTGCTGAAAAAGAAATCAAGAAAGCATTCCATTTAAAATAAAAATATGTAGCTAGGAATAACCAAGAAGATAAAAGAACTCTACAATCAAAACTCTTAAAAAAAAAAAAAAAACTCTAAAACATTGGCGAAAGAAACTGAAGATACCAAAAAATTGAAAGGTATCCTGTCTTTTATAAATTGGGAACATATTTTAAGAATGACCAAACTACCCAGAGAGATAAACATAGTCGATAGAATCTGTATCAAAACACAAATGACAAATTCCACAGAAACAAGAACAACACTTCTAAAACTCATATGAAACCATAAAAGACCCCAAATCTCTAACATGACCCTAAGTAAAAAGAACAAAGCTGAAGGCATTACACTGCCTGACTTCTAAATACACTAACAAAGTTATAGGAACCAAAAAACCATGATACTGGTATGAAAATAGACACTTAGACCAATGAACTAGAACAGCAGACCCAGAAATAAATCCATGTATTCAAAGTCAACTGATACTCAATAAAGGTAGTAATCACACACACTGGAGAAAAGAAATGAAAGGTGATGGGAAAACTGGTTATCAGTAGGTAGAAGAACAAAACTGGACCCCTATCTCTTACCATAGAAAAAAAACTTACTGAAAATGAGTAAAGGACTTAAATCTAAGACCCACAACTATGTTACTACCAGAAGAAAACATAGTGTAAATACTTCTGGATGTTGGTTTGGGCAAAGAGTTTTTGGATATAAGCTAATGGCACAGCAGTACAAGTAGACAGATGGAATCTTTATCGTACTGTAAGAGGTTCTCCACAGCAATAGAAATAATCACCAAACTGAAGAGACTATCTACAAAATGGAAGAAAATGTTTGCAAACTATTCACCCAACAAAAGATTAACACTAGAATATACAGGAATGCAACAGCATAAGAAATAGAGCACACTTAAAGACTTTTGCTTTGGCCGTGGCAGTTCCACTGTGGGTCTGACCCAGATAACTCTGTCCTGCAGCCTCTCTAGATGACTATGCTCCTCTGCAAGCAGATATCCTCACTCCCATTCCCAAGAAGTACCTCTTCTACCCATGATTAAGCACAGTCTATAGTTAGCAAGCAGGACACTGCACATGTATGAAACCATCTTTTCTGTCTATATAAGCAGCCTTTCCTTCACCCTTATAGGAACAGTTTGTCTACCACTTCCTCTTATGCTGCAGCATAGGCCCTAATAAACCCTCTTTCAGATGTTTTTTATTTTGCTATTTATGATTTCTACCTCTAGCAGAGCAGTCTGAGCTGGCTACACTAAAGGTTGACTACCCTGAAAGTGGCCAGCAGCCAGAGCTGGTGACACTGAGGGCAGCTTGCAGCCAGAGAATGGCAGGGAGCAATGGAGACCTGCCAGGAGCTGCTAGCTCCAGCTACCGGAAGAGTTCTACCAAACTGTTGGGACCTGCTGGCCTTAGCTGTTATGAAAGCGGAGAAGTGAATCATGGGCACTAACAGCAGAAAGCTCCTGCCATTTAAAGCTCAGAGCTGCTGACATTAAAACTGTACTCTTGCCTATTTGTGGTAGCTATCCAAATTGAGCAAAAGAACCTTCAGCAGACAGGTAACACAGATAGTATAGAGTCCCAGAGCCTTCATAGTTCTTGATAGACATTGTCAAATTAAATCCATCAATGTTTGAAGACATCTAACAACACAAACAAGTTGGGTTTATCTTGGAAATGAATATGTTGCTTAAATTGGGGGGAAATACATATACACAGAACTTACTATATTAACCTTTAGAATGAGAAAAATAATCATCTCAATAGATGAAGAAAAGCATTCAGTGAAATATCTGAATAAGGATTAACAAAGTAGAAATGAAACTTCTAAAGTCTAAGTCTTTTTTAATCAAAATAATAACACAAGTATCACTCTTAATGAAAAAATATTAGAAGTAGTCTCTTTAAAATCAGAAACAACTGAAGCATGCCCAGTATTAATGATTCTAATTCAATACTGTATCAAATATTCTAGTCAGTACATTAAAGAAATTAAATTCATAGTTCAACGAAACAATGTATACACAATTCAGGAAAGGAAAAATACTATGATGCTTTTTCCAACAGATGGATTTACTCTTGTATGGGGGTCCCTAGAGGATATTGAGTATCACAAAAACACACTACACTGACAGGCCTTAGAGAAGAAACTGAAAATGCATGTGCTGTAATTTCAATTATCAAGGTTACCCCAGCAGCAGTCTGCCATACTAATAAATGTCTGGAAGCTAATGGTCACTACTTTGAGCACCTCTTATAATTATAGAGGAAAAGGTAACTTAGTATTAATCTCATGATGTCTCAATAAGCTTAGCATTAAAATATTTATACAAGTTTTTCTTTTCTTGAAATATGTACATATTTTCTGGCAGACTCTTAAGAATTTTAAAGGAAAAACCAAAACTGTCATAGGAGATGAAGTGATTATCTGTATACAAAGCCTCAAAGAATTTGCAAACTTTTAGACAGAATGAGAATTTAGCTAAGAAGGCTTGCTATGAGATCATTTTTAAAAACTAACAAGGCTGGGGTATAGCTTGATAACAGAGCATGTATCTATCTTGCATGAACCTTTCGTTTGATCCTCAACAGAGAAACAAGACAAAACCAATTGTACGGTATTTCTATAACCCCGCCAGCAAACTTGCATCTTAAAACATAGAAAGTCATGGCTTCAAGAGGAAAAAAGGAGACAAAAAATGTGCTTGATCAGTATTCAGAAAGTTGTAGCATTTTATTCAGACATTAAATATGATCTAAAAAAATTAAAAGGGAGCCCAAATTCTTGAACAGAAATATTCAATATAATTAAGAAAGTCAATGCTTCCTCAAGTAGTCCAGGGTTAATGCACCTCCAAAGTTGCAACACATTTTTGTGTGTCTGTGAAACTAAACAAGCCATCCTTAGCTATGAGGAAGAGCTAAGGAACCTAAAATACCAAGACACTGCTATAGAAAAATGTGAGGGACTTCCCAAATGAAAGACCACATCTTGACATAAAGCCATAAAAACAATTAACATAGTAATTGGTGCAACACTAGACAAACTAACCCAAGAACAAAACTGAGATCACAAAAGTAAACGAGACACAGCAGATATGAGAAGGGTGACTTTACCGATAAGTGGGAAAAAGCAAATCTATTCAATAGAAGATACTGAGACAACTGGTTACTCATAGGACATAAATATGATTAGACCTCTACCAAAAACAAAGAGCAACACTTTACAATTCTTAAAAGGAAAAAGATTTATACATTCTAAAGAGAAACCAGAGTATTACTTTACAACTTTTAGAAAGCATGTGTAGAAAACATACTAATTTTAAAAAATTTAAAAATTCATCTAATTAAAAAGATATTAAAAGATACCATAAAAGAAACAAGAGTAAAGAAAAGCCACATAGTGAGAGAAGATATTTATAACCCAAAAGAGTTACAACAATCCAACTGAAAATAGGCAAAGGACATAAGCAGTAACTTCAAAGGATAATCATTAAATGGCCAATAAATAAATACAAAGATGAAAATCTGTTCAATTTTAGCAATGAGGAAATGTCAATGAAGAGTGTAATTAAAAACTAATTCATATTCAACAATTGACAAAACTTAAAAAAAAAATCTGACAATACCAACTATTGGAAAGAACAATGAAGAATGGAAACTGTATTATTTCAGAAGTGTAGTTTAGTAAAACTACTTTGTAAAACCTTGTGGCATTACCTAATAAAGCTAAGGATGCAGAATTCCACAATATATGAACTGCCTCTGCACTGCGTCAACATATGAACTGCGTTCCATTCCACTCCTATGAACTGTGTCTGGAGACATATACTAGAATGTCCATAACTGTACTGTTTATAGTAGCCAGAGGTGGGGGAGGGATCTAATAATTATCTATAGTAAACAAATACATTCATCAGAATGTATCACAGTTAAACAGATGAAACCATAATTTTGCAAGTATGCATCAACATAGCTAAACCATAAAACCTTAAATGTTGAACAAAAAGCAAATCATGGGAAATTACATTTAGGAGTCCATTTATGTAAAAGTTAAGACATCTTTAACAAATACATAATCCCAATCTCTAAAATAAATCAAATTTATACAGTAAAATAGTCTTTCACTAGCAGTCTATTTTAAGAGAGATAACCTAAAATTTTTTCAAACTGTTGAGGTCCTACATAATTTATGGGGAGACATCAATGTTTAATTCGTAAGGACATCGCATTGGCTTGTTATGACAGAGAAAATATTTTACACCTCAGGACATGAATTCTAAATTATTTTAAAACAACTGTATGAATAGACTTTTTTTTAACTGGTACTAGGAATTGAACCCAGAGCCTTTCTACTGAGCTACAGTCCTAGGCTTCATTTTATTTTGAGACAGGGTCTTGCTAAATTGCTGAATTGCCCAAGCTAGGCTCAACCTTTAGATCCTCCTGCTTTAGCCTTCCGTGGTGATAGAATTACAAGCATGTGCTATCACACCCACTGAGAACTGCTTTTATTTATGCCTTCTCTTCCATAAAATTAACATGTTTTTGTTCTTTAAGAGACCACTTCCAACCTACTGGACTGTAAAGTGGCAGCGGCTGAAAACTAAACATTCTCAAAGACAAGAAAAAATTGAAAGAAAGTATAGGTTGAACATTACTAATTTTAAAGTCAGAAATACTTCCAAATCCCAAACTTGAATTTCAGCACTGACATGATGCCACAAGTAAAAAATTCCCCACCTTACTTCATGTAATGGGTTCACAGTCAAAATACAAGTGCATGAAAAATACCACACACCTTCTGCCTATGTGTAAATAGTATATGCAAAATATAAACAAATTTTGTGTTTATACTTGGGTCTCACAACCAAGACATCTCATTTATGTATACGCAAGTAAAAAATCTGAAATCTGAAACATTACTCAGCCTACGTTTACAATAGAACAAACTGCAGTTTGATGAAAAGGGATATATCTATAGGCACAAACAAAGCTCAGTTACATTTGGTGAGGCAAAGCTGGTTTCTGACTTGATAGAGAAGGCATTTTGGGGGGGCTGCTTTGGATGCAACTCAGGGCCTTGCACTTGCTAGGCAAGTGCTCTACTACTGAGCTAAATCCCAAACCCCTAGGGAAAGATTTTAATGAATATATTTCAGTAGACAAAAGGGCTCTACAGTAGAAGGCCAACCAAAAACAGAAGTTTTAAGACCAATACTTTAACTATTGAAACAATAAAAAGACTGAGGCAACACTAGATATCCAGAATAAACCATTCAGTAATATTTATTCTACGTTTTCCGGGAAAATATCTCTCTATGTGAGGTAACACGAAATAGATTAATGAAACAATCAGAAATACTAACATTTGCTTTTTCAGCAACAATGCCTGGTATAATGTGTAAGTCTGCTGGGTTCAACTGTAAATTATTGATTTATAATTGATGTGCTACCCATCAGTACTAGCAAAAAGAAATAAGTACTTTGATTAATGTTAAGAGAAACCAGGGAGCCAGGTGTGGTGGTGCGTCCCTATAATTTCAGCACTCTGGGAGACTGAGGCATGACTGTGAGTTCAAGCCTAGCATGAGCAACTTACAATATTAGTGAGACCCTGTCTATAAAAAGGACTGGGAAGTAGCTAAGTGTGAAAGCCCTGAGTAACAGTGGAAGAAGAGAGGGGGATTCTCAATACAGACAAAGAATTATAATTTGTTAAGATCGATAGGAAAGTATTAATTTCTACGTCATGAATCTAAGATTATAAATTACTATCCATTTAATAATTTTTTATTAAAGAGGAAAACGGTTGCCCTACTAAGTGGGCTGTTTCACCTATAAAAGATATAGCATATAAAAAATAAGATGAAATGTCCCAACCATTAAGTTCTAAATGCTTTAGGTTAATTCTCAGGAAAATATTTTAGATTAAAATAAGAGAGAAACATAATAGTAAAAATTATATTTTAGATTAAAATATTTTTAGATTAAAATTAAAACACTTTAAATTAAAATTTTTAAATGTTTTATGTTTTACATTAAAATATTTTTAGATTAAAATTAAAATACTTTAAATTAAAATTTTTAAATGTTTTATGTTTTACATTAAAATGTTTTAGAAAATATTTTAGATATATATTTTAAATATTTCCTTCTTTACTTCAGACATAAAAACTACCCAAAAATTCTTATGTGGAAACTATACACACAAGATTCGGGGCCATTCATATAATTATCTAACTTATGAGACTGTAAAAGGAAGCCTAATATCATTTCTGTCATTTCAACCAGCATTCTTTCTATTCTTACTGAAAAGTCAGTATTAATCCTCCCATTACATAATAAAAGAAAAATCAAATGACCTGAGGACATAGCTCAGTGGTAGAGCACTATGATCCAAACTAAACCTTTCCTTTTAAGTTGTGGGTATGGGTATGGTGTCTCAGGAACAGGAAAGTTAACTAATACATGAGGTAAGAAAGAAAATGCAAAGAGAACATTTTTATACATAGTCTTTGAGGAAGGAAAATAAACTACCAGAAAGCATAAAAGTTAAACTTGAGTGATGCTCATTCTTCAAGAGCACAGGAAATATCTTTAACCAATACAGTACAAAATAAACTTTCATATGCTTTGACATTAACAGAAAATTATACAAATTTCAGTATTTACATGAATTGAGTATCACTTTTACCCCAAACTGAACAAAATGCCATCACTCAAAGAAGCATGCACTTTTGATTTAGAATTATACTAATTAAGTATAACTGATTTTTACTATTATGTTTTCTCTCTTGTAATTATGTAATATGCCAACGCTACTTTATCTACTGTATATAAGCTAAAATGGGATACGATGCCTAAGATTTTATCCTATTACTAAGTCATCCTTTAAGAAAGAACTACTATTCTAAATAATTTAAAGTATTTCCCTCTACACAGTGAAACTAATTAATTTGTACAATATGTTCACAGTTATAATAAAAAGGAAAACCACTAAAATTTCCCTGTAAGTTTGTTAAGATGATGGCAACATACCAAACTCCTTAAGCTCAATTTGATATCCAAAGAACTATTTTTCTGTCAAGAGAAAGTATAATTATATCCTCCAAATGATACCAAAATCTAAACTGTAAATGAAATGTTTTTTAAAGGGCTCAGACTTCTGAAACTTTATCTTTAAAACTGTATCTTTAAGAAAAAATTCACTCACCTTTCAAACCTAGAGTTTGTAGCTGGAAGAGTCGACCAAGTTCATAAGGCAAAACCCGTAACATATTGTGATTTAAAAGCAATTCCCTGTTTAAAAAAAAAATTTTGTTTAATACACCAAGCTTTATTAGTATGCATATTTGCCATTCTTACCCTTTCTTCTAACATGAGTGATGCTTACATTCAAGTAATTTCTTTACCCTGATCCAAAAATGCTGTATATTATAGCATTAAGGTACTGTAATACTGTACTACAGAATGTGTAACTGCCAGAATTTTTAATGGTGTTTCATTGATTTACTTACCCTCTAGCACAAATTAAAGTTAGAGGTAAGGAAGTGCAAATATTGTTTTCAATCTAAATCCACTCTCTTTGCTCTCACACTCAAAATGCCCATCAGATGTAAATCGAAGTGACATATCAGTATCCAAAGACACAAGACAATAAGTAAACCTGAACCTAGTTTAACTTATAGAAAAGAGTACATTTTTATATAAACTTTAGGATTAAACTATGGTATAATTAGCACCCTAATCACCTGCATCTTTTTTATCACTGATTACAACACTAGTCATTTCAAAACAGTGTGAAAACAGAAAAATACACAAAAACAAAATTAATAAAGAACAAGGAAGTGAATTAGCTGGGTGTGGTGTCCCAGCTTATAACTGGAGCACTTAGGAGGCTGAGGCAGGAGCATTTGACGTTTAAGACCAGCCTGGACTGTACAGTAAGACCTGGTCTCCAAAAAGAAAGGAAGGGAAAAAAAAAAGGGGGGCTGGGCATGGTGGCACATGTCTGTAATCCCAACACTCTGGGAAGCTGAGACAGGAGGATCATGAGTTCAAGTCTGGCCTGCACCACTTAGTGCCTTTCGCAAGACCCTGTCACCCTCTCCCCCTCAAAAAAGATGGGGAGGTTGCTCAGTACAGAAAGTCCTGAGTTCAATCTCCAGTACTGAAAAGGAGTGGGTGGGGTAGGAGAGGAGGAGGGGAGAAAAGGGGAGGGGATTAGTCCTATCTGAATTGACCATAAAATGAAACTCTTAACCTTACCCTCCTCCAATCTATCAAAACTGATAACAGGAATTTCCAAATCTAAAGGAAATGTTCAATGCAGACCAACTCAAGAACTGTGCTTACAGAGTTTACATTATTAGATCTTCACAGACACATAGAAATCCCACTCTAAAAACAGTAACATCCCATAATTTTCTATTTGGTAAATTTAGAATTTTAAGTAATGAGTCATGTCTGTAATATGTCCTCACCTGAGAGACACCATGTTTCCTAGTTCTGCTGGTAAACTTCTGAGTTTATTGGATGACAGATCCAGGTAAACCAGATTATGAAGCTTGGCAATATCAGGTGGAATGCGACTAAGGTAATTGTCATTTAGGTGCAGTGCTGTCAAGTGTGTCAACGACCAAAGTGATGTACTTAAGCTCCGCACTCTACCTAAAAGACCAAATATTAAAGCATAAAAATCTAGGTCTAAGAAAAAAGTTGACCTACAAGACTAAAATGTAGAAGAAACTGCAAATACAGAAATACTGTATCTTTGACATTTTAATTTTGTACATAAGGCTATATGATTGCTTCCACACACACATCAGTACCTGATTTTATTTCATGACATTTTCACCTAATAACCATTCTTTTCATGGGCCTTATACATATTAAATGATTTGTGGCAAAATGTAGAGACCCTTGGAGTCTCAAAACATGGGGCTGGGTGACTATTTTTAAGTCATGCTCCTACAAAAGTATTTCTCACAAGCCCAGTAAAAATTATTAGTGCAAGGTTTATCTATATCCAGGAGCTAGGTTAGGCTACAGACTTTAAATAGACAAGAATTATTACTATGACTTAGAACCAACCTTAGATTAGTCATCAGGAAAGCCACTGTATCCCCAAAGGAGACATCTTTCCTCAGCTTTCTGATGATACAATTAAAGACTAACAAAACTCTGGTTTAAGATTTTGCATTAAGTACAATATATTCAAGTAAAAAATCACAAATCAAGCTGTGATATCCTAGGCAGAAGATGCATTAAATCAGAAGGCCTGTGTCAGTCTTGATTGTTACCATTGATTAGCTATGTAAGTTTGAGCAAATCATCTAGTCTCAGCTTCCACAAAATGGGATGTTATCTATCTTACGTACAATAATATTTATTATACAAAATAATTATATGAAGATTATCTTATAGATTTTACAAAAGTAAAGTGGTATTTTAACTGCATAACAAACAACTTTTCATAAATGGGACAGTGGAACGTAGAGGACACAAAATTTCAAAGGGGAAATGTTACTTTTCATACAACTACTGAAGAGTAAATTCAACTTTTCTTTTTTCTAATACAGGTAAGAAAAGATAAATACTAGTATCTCAGGATCCTTCTTTTTTTTTATTTAGTCTATCTAATTAAAAACCTACAAAAATATAACAATACTCTTCATTATTACTTATATCCCAGATCAAATGCTTCAGTTTCCACTCACCCGAAATTTCTAATTCTGCCCAGTGAGATTTTTTCCCATTGGCTACCTCCTCTGCTGACATGATGGTATAAATTCTGCGAGGATCTGGAGGATCATATTTTTCCTTTGGCATCCCTATTAGTCTGTGGGGGAAAAAAAGATCAATTATTATAATCCTAAAGAGAAAAAAGAGAAAATGAAACAGCAAGTTTTCTTTCTCTTTCCCATTACCAGGCTACTAAGTCATTCTATACCACAAATTTTCTCTTGAAAACACATCATCTGCAGTATAATAAGCTCTTGGAAGAAATTCACTAACAGATGGCTAAGGGGCAAAAAAAAAAAAAAAAAAACCACAGTGGCCTTAGACTTCGTAGTAGACATTGGGACCTCTTCCTCTTCATTTAGCTACACTGCTTTCCCAGACTGATTTTACAACCAGTTTCCTGAATGGACTCCTAACTAGTCTAAGAGGATCCGGGACTTCCTTCCCTGAGTGATATGTAAATATCCCAATCAGCATGACATTCCCCTTGACAGAGATTAGTTCACAGGTATCCAAAACTCACAGGGCATCAAGACTCCTCTATATTTATTGGAGAAGCAGGCTTCTCTCTCCTGCTGATCATAAATGAAAAGAAGAACATAGCCCATATTACTGCAGGCTGCCATCCAACAACCACAAAGGAAACAAGTCAGAAAAGGCAGTCTAGAAAATGGAGAAACAGCCAGGCGTGGTGGCGCACGCTTGTAATCCCAGCACTCAAGAGGCTGAGGCAGGAGGATTGCTGAGTTCGAGGCTAGCCTGGGCTACATAGTGAGTTCAAGGTCAGCCTGAACTACATAGCAAAACCCTGTCTCGAAAAAAACAAAACAAAACAAACAAAAAAAGAAAATGGAGAAACAAAGCTAGAATCACACCTGTAGTATTCCCAACAAGCCAACACACCATATTTCCCTTCTAAGGTATTCTGAGTTGTGTTTTCTGTTACTTGCCTCAAAAATATCCCAGTTAGGGTGACTGCATAAATTCTTTATTAGTCTTGATTCGTATTTGTTGTCCTGAGGTAATTATTAATATCCCTCCTTTTCACTGTCCAAAGTACCTAACTGAGTAAGTTACACGGCAACTGCACTAATCAAAAGTCATGTTATGCAGTCTTCTTCATAATCATAACACAGTCATCAACGATAACCAAATGAGAGTTAAAACTACACATATGTGCTATGTATGAAGATGACAAATGGCCTTAAAAGTAACCTCATTCAAGTGGTCCAATACAAGAATTGTTCTGATAGTAGGCAGAAAATAAAATCCAAGAATAGCAAATGACGGTCTTAAGACCACCTGAATTCCTACATACTATTCATAAATGGCCACGTAAGTGTTATAGTTGGTTCTTTGCTCATATTTTAACACATACAAACACACACACCCCAAAACCAAGTGTCTGAATCTGCAAGTTATTTCTAAGTTTAAAATTAATATAGGACTCAGTGGTAGCAAACCTATGGCAAGCAGTGGGACTGCCTGTACTCCTGAAAACTCTAAAAGGTTCACCTTTAGAATGAATAGGTGGTCTGAAATTTTTGTTACCTATACAGAATATAAAAGTAGTAGATCATATACCAAGAAATCAAAACTAGTTCATAAACATACAATCAAAATTTCCCATACCATAATTTTCCCTCATATTTTGGAGAGGAACTAGTCATTTCTTTCCTTCTAACTAAAAGGGCAAAGAGAAAGCTTTCCAGGTTTGTTCTTATAAAGGTAATTAATTTCAAAGTTCCACATTAAGTTCTCCAATTTTAATCTTATATAGTTTGGGTGATACTAAACTGTAGTTTTCTTTTATGTCTTATAAATTCATACAGTACAAAGAACGTGATCATTTTCCACAAAGGGAAAACTTGATTTCTGCCATTCAACCTATGTAAAGTACTTCTAAAACTAAAATTTATAGGCAACTAAATTTTTAGAATTTCTATTCTACACTATAAGAGACATGTGTCTCTGAAGGTAGTTCTACACCCTTAAATTATACCAAAATAAAGGTGAAACAAAGTGCAGTTTCAGACCCAAAGATATTCTACAAAATCCATTACCTACAGTCAGGATGGATTAAAAACTGAACTATTAAATCTGTAAAAACATAGGTTTTAAAAATTTTAGGTCATTTTTATAAAACTAGGGTATAAGATTAGAAATCAAATTAATTTGACTATTTTAATTATGGTTCCCACTAAATGGTTTCTGGTCCATAAAAGGAACTATGAGTTATTCCTGTGTGGAGGTGTATTTTTTTTAATATCACAATACAGTTCCTGTCACGTAGGAACACTTAATATGTATTTGTAAAATGAAGACATGCTTTACATTCCTAAAATCTACTACTTTTCTCCTACCTTTTCTATCTCACAGCCAATTAACAACCAATGCTCTTCTAACATTAATCTGAAGAAACTAAGCCACATGCTCAACTTTCCCAAATATTTTAAAAATCTAAATACGAGATTAACATCTTTTCCGACACTCCTGTTCTCTGAAAAAGCTACTTTAAGGAACTGCCATTTTCTAAAATTTGTCGTTTTTCCAGTTTTATAAATTGATTAAAACTTGTAAAATCTCTTCTTTAAAAAACAGCTCACAAAATGTTTACCAATATCAATAATAAATAAAAATACAAAGTAATATTAATACTGACATATTAGGAATCAAAAACTCCCTTGGGTATTATTAGAATGCCATAAAAATACAAGTCATTTAATTCTTTATAATGATTTTGTATTGGGATAATGTGACTGAAGCTAAAACACTCTTCATTTGAGTTAGTTCAAGAATTTCATTAGTTTACACTTCTGGAGATCACTACTGACTAAAACACTAAATGTGCAACTAAAATGTAGAGAACGCAAATGCAGGAAATTAGCATTAGTAAATCCTTCTGCTCATCCCTATTTTCCTCTCTCAGATCCTCAACATCAATATGCCACCTTGTGGGCATATTATAAATACCTATCTCAAAATAACTTAAAATCTCTAAATGTGACACTGATGATATTTTCTAATAACTCACATACAAGCCAGTACTGCACAAGGTTTAAAATGGAGTGATGAACACCTTTCATCCAAGAAACACAAATGCTTTATTTTAGAACACCTAATTCCCTTCCTTATTTTCTTTTCAATTGATAAGGCAATTTTTGCTGTTCTTTTTTGTCTTTGTGGTGCTGGGGATCAAATCCAAGTCATCACCTATGCTAGACAAGCTCTAACAATGAGCTACATTCTTAGTCTTTGAGGCAAGTTTTTGGATTAGTTTTTTCCAAGAGTTCCCAATTTCTACTTTTTGTTTTGTTTTGTTTTGTTTTGTTTTTTTAGTGGAGGGTAGTGTTGAGACAGGGTCTCTGTAGTTCGGATGGCCTTGAACTCTCTATGTAGCCCAAGGCAATCTTCCTGCCTCAGCCTCTTGAGTGTTGAGATAACAGGCCTGCACCACCATGCCCAGCAAACTTCAAGCTTTACATCTAGGGCAAGGAAAATGAAGAATCCCTCCCCCCCAAAAAATCAAAGCAAACTGTTAAAAGCTGGAATTAAACTTCTGTATATATTGGTCATCTGGAGCAGCTTATAAAAAAAAACCTTTACAATGTATGTAAAGACATCCTTATGTTGCTAGACCACAGCTACCTTCTCACTATTCTAGGTTTAAGGTCATTTTATTTTAGTCTACAATTCAGCACTATTAATGTTATTTCACTTACTTTACCTTCTTTAAGTAAGCAAAGTAACAGTGAAGTGCAACATTTTTTGGTTTTGTGTTTTTTGTTTTTTTTTTTTGTTTTTTTTTGGTGCCGGTATCAAACTTAGGGCCTTGCATTTGCTAGGCAAGCACTCTAACCACTGAGCTAAATCCCCAGGCCATCAATATCTATTTTTAACTATACATAACTATTAATCATTATAACTGTCCTACAAAATCTGTAGTTTACATGAAAAGATACCTTACCAATACTTTCAGCATCAGCTCACCAACTGATAGCAAAAAAAAAAAAAAAAGCTTAGCAAATCATGCTGTATACTGTAGAACCATATTGACAAAATTAATGATTGACAGCAATCAGAAGAGCTTAAAAGACAATCTGAGATAAATAACAATTTCCTTAGTAATTCTACTCCACTTCCATACCAAGGGCCTCTGGACAGTGTTGATCCTTATATATTCAACTGAAATCCAGATATGACAAATAATGCAAACACTCAAAGAAAACTTCAAGTGTTCCTGAAATCTCCAGCTTTATGACCACTCTAAGTAAAACAAAATCTACTTTTTAAGATGACAAAATTGCACATCACTTTGAAGAAAATAGTCTTTAGATTTTTGGGCTCTTGTGTTTCTGACCAATTTAACGTTTATTCAAGAAATATTCATTGCATGCCTACTATTGTCATTTACTCTACCAGCACTAGTGCTTCCACCGTGAGCAAAAAGGAAATGCATATGCTTTATGGAGCACATGCCACATATGCCCCAAGGAGCATATGCTATCTTCGCAGCACTACTTGAAAACAAAAGTTTTAGAATATTTTACTTTTAAGTAATTTTATAAAAAATTATGAAGGGGCTGGGGATTTAGCTCAGTGGTAGAGCACTTGCCTAGTAAGCGGAAGGCCCTGAGTTCAATTCCCAGCACCCCTCCAAAAAAATTATGGAATTCCTTGTTACTAATCTTTTTCCTTTTTATCAGATAATTTCATTGGTCTATATCAGTGGTGGCAAACCTATGGCTCACTGTGTCACAGCGGGCTGTTTCTTACCTTCGAAAGCTCTAAAAAGTTCACCATCACTGGTCTATATTATTGTTATACTAAAATGAGTAGAACAGCTAAAGAGAAAATAAAACATCCTTACCACAAAGGAAGACAGTGATGAATAACAACAGATAACCTGTTAAACAAAGATAGGTGGAGAGCGTAAGAGAGTTCCCAGGCAAACAAGTTTTGACTGGCCTCTATCGGAGAATGGTACAAAGATAACCCGGTCAACAGGCACCAGTTCTGGTTTTTTGTTTCTGCAATACTGAGAATGGAACCCAAGGGTACTCACTATTGAGCTACATCCCAGCCTCATCCATCTTTCCCTCCGGCCCTCTCTCTCCATCCATCCATTTTGTTTAGAACAAAGGTTTGACTAAGTTGCCCAGACTGGGCTCAAACTTGCGATCTCCTGCCTCAGCCTCCCAAGTAGCTGCAATTACAGGACTGTGCTACTGTGCCTGGCACATACCAGTACATTTACATTCCAGTCACACCAACTGGTTTTCTAACATAGTGATCATATTGTTTTCTACCATACTTACTGGCAAATTAAATAGATAACAGCAATAGCAAGAACCCTTAGTTCTTTAGAAATAATTGGATTAAACATGTTAGCTTCTAGTTAGCTCATTCTCAGGGATCTGTTTCATACTCCAAATGAAACTGTTTACCAAAAAAAACACATAGGTATATGTGGAAATAAAGCCTCTAGATGAAAATGAGAAGATGTTACTGGCTGTTAGATGGCTTTCCAAAGATAACTTTATGTCAACCAAGAGATAACTAAAGAAGCTCTGGACTCTGGAAAGGAGTTAGGTCTATTCGTCAGTTTAAATGTACTGTACTCAAAAGATTAAATAAAATAGACAAACCTTTAGCCAATCTTATCAAAAAAAAGGAAAGAAAAGACCCAAATCCATGCAATAAAAAATGAAAAGGATGAAGTCACAACTGACCCTATGGAAATCCAAAGGATCATCAGTACCTACTTCAAGAACCTATACTCAAACAAGTTGGAAAACACTGAAGAAATGGACAGATTCTTAGAAATACATGAACTACCAAAACTGAATCAAGAAGAGATAAAAATATTAAATAACTCAATATCAGCCATTGAAATTGAAGAGGTAATTAAAAGCCTACCAACAAAGAAAAGCCCAGGTCCTGACGGTTTCACAGCTGAATTCTACAAGAAATTCAGAGAAGATCTAATACCACTATTCCTTAAAATCTTTAAGGAAATTGGAATAGAAGCAGTACTCACAAAATCATTCCTGGAAGCAAGCATTACCCTGATACCAAAACCAGAAAAGCATTCAACCAAAAAAGAGAACTACAGGCCAATTTCCATAATGAATATAGATGCAAAAATTATCAATATGATATTGGCAAACAGAATGCAAAGAATTACCAAGTAGGATTCATCCCAGGGATGCAGGGATGGTTCAACATACGCAAATCAATACATGTAATACACCATATCAACAGAATCAAAGAAAAAAATCACATGATCTTCTCAATAGATGCAGAAAAAGCATCTGACAAAATCCAACACCCATTCAAACCAACGGCCAACATCACACTAAATGGTCAGAAACTTGAAGCTTTACACTGAATTCTGGAACGAGACAGGGTTGTCCATTATCACCTCTATTATTCAATATAGTTCTAGAAACATTAGTCAGAACAATCAGGCAAGAGAATGAAATAAAAGGAATAAAGATAGGAAAGGAAGAAGTTAAAACTATCAATATTTGCAGATGACATGATACTCTACATAGAAGACCCCAAAAATTCCACCAAAAAAGCTTCTAGATTTAATAACTAAATTCAATTGTGTAGCTGGATACAAAGTCAACACCCAAAAGTCAATAGCATTCCTATATACCAATAACAAACTCACTGAGAAAGAATAACAGAAGATATTCCTTTCACAATCACATCAAAAAAAATTAAATACTTAGGAATATATCTAATAAAACAAGTAAAAGATCATTTCATTGAAAACTACAGTACTCTAAAAAAGGAAATTGAAAGGGATTTCAGACAATGCAAAGATATCCCATGTTCATAGGTAGGAAGAACCAACACAGTGAAACCGGCCATACTTCCTAAATTACTATACAGATTTAATGCAATTCCAATCAAAATACCAATAACATACTTCACAGAATTAGAGAAAACAATCATGAAATTCATCTGGAACCAAAAGAGACCAAGAATAGCAAAAACAATTCTGGGCAACAGGAATAAGGCAGGGGGCATCACAATCCCTGACCTGAAATTTAAGTTTCTGTGATAAAAAACGGCACGGTACTGGCACGAAGACAGACTTGAGGGCCAGTGGAACAGGTTAGAAGATGCAGAAACAACTCCGAACACATTCAAATACCTCATCTTTGACAAAGGAGCCAAACACCCTCACTGAAAGAAAGACAGCCTCTTTAATAAATGGTGCTGGAAAAATTGGCTTGCCACATGCCGAAAACTAAAACTAGACACATGTCTCTCACCATTTACTAAGCTAAAATCAAAGTGGATCAAAGATCTAAACATTAAAGCAGAAACACTAAATCTACTAGAGAATAGAATAGAAAGAACTCTCAAAGACATAGAGGTAGGAAAAAAATTTACAAACAGAACCCAGACTTCATGGGAAACAATACAAAGAATCAGTGCCTGGGACCACATCTATTAAAGGGCTTTTGCACAGCAAAAGAAATCACCAATAGAGTGGGGCGAAAACCCACAGACTGGGAAAAAATTTTGCCAGCTGTCCCTCAGACAAATGTCTAACATCTAGAATATATAAAGAACTCAAAAAAATCAAACTCCCCAAATTTAAAGACCCATCCAAAAATGGGCATCTGAAATGAATAAACATTTCTCAGATGAAGAAATGAAAATAGCAAATAAATATGTGAAAAAGTGTTCAACATCACTGGTCATTGGAGAGATGCAAATCAAAACAATGCTAAGATTCCATCTCACTCCAGAAATAACAGCTATTATCAAAAAATCAACCAATAACAAATGCTGGTGGGGCTGCAGGGAAAAAGATACCCTGCTCCACTGTTGGTGGGAATAAAGACTGGTCCAACCACCATGGAAATCAGTGTGGAGATTCCTCAGAAAACTACACCTAGAGGTTCCATTTGATCCAGCTATTCCTCTGCTTGGTATCTTCCCAGAAGAAATGAAATCATCATACCACAGCGATATATGCACAACCATGTTCATAGCAACACAATTTGTAATAGCTAAGTCTTGGAAACAACCTAAATGCCCAAAAACTAATGAATGGCTAACTAATGAGTGATGTAGTTTTTCTATACAATGAGTACTACTCTGCCACAAAAAAGGATAAACTAGAGACATTTGTAGGTAAATGGATGCACCTTGAGAACATACTCAAGTGAAATAAATCAGACATTCATGAGTACACATTGAATTGTTTGTCTGATATGAGAAACTGTAAGTGTAAATAAGGACAAAGAGATATAATAGATATTATGTAAAAAAAAAAGATAGTATTCAAAAGAGAAGAGAACTAGATAGGGAGAAGGTCAAAAAGGAAGGGAAAAAGAAAAGAAAGAAGAAAGGGAAAAAATAGAAAAACAAACCTGTTGCAAACAGGAAGGGTGGGGGAACAGAAGGGATGGGATGGAAAGAGGGGGGAAAACCATGATATACCATGTACAGGTACAAAATATCCATGTTGAATATGATCATTATGTACACAATGTACCAATACATGTTCTTGGTAAAAAATTATGTAAAAAAAAAAAATGTACTGTACTAACAGCAGGTGAAGAAGATGATTTAGAAACTTTCTCCCATACTTAGGATACCAGAAAAAATAGCAGAAGTAACAAAAAGTGTAAGCAAATGTTTTTTAAAATGGAGATCAAACCTAAGGTTATAAATCTACAAATCACTTCAAAAAAATTTTAATGCTAATAGAGAAGTTTCATTTTATTACAGTAACAATCAATTTGGACAACCTAAGCTTAAGATTTTTCTCCTATCATTTCAAATTAGTTCTCAGTCTCCTCCTAACAATCACTATGCTTTAATGCCTCCCACTTACCTAATTATCCGACAAAAAAATGGAAGGTAATAAAATTTTCAACACCAAGTTTTCCAGGACTATGATTCCTTATCCTGACACTTTTTTTTTTTTTTTTTGGTATACGTTTTCTATTTCCTCTGACATACATTCTCATTTCTTTCAGCTGGTACCAAGTAACTATTCATCCTTTTTAAATTATCTTTACCTCGTCAATACATGTCCCCACCTTGTCAATTCACGTCCCCAGACAGAAATCAATAAGCATATTCTAAAATTCATATATTAAAAAAACACTTTAGAATCGCCAAAAATACTTCTTTTGGAAACTTTTCCTTCTGAAAAAGATACAAACTTAAATATGTACATTATCTAATTTCAAGATTTCCCAAAAGCTATAGTAATCCAGATGGTTTGGTACTGATGAAACAGACACACATAATTCAGTAAAAAAGAACCTGTAAACTAGGGGTTGAGGATTTAGCTCAGTGGTAGAGTGCTTGCCTTACTCTGAGTTCAATTCCCGGCACCACCAAAAAAAAAAAAAAAAGAAAAGAAATTCAAGACATAAAGGATAGACTTTCCAACAGGAGGGACTGGAACACTAGGCTACCCATTTGTAAAACTAGCAAACATACAAGGGTCATAAACTAAAAAAACCAAAAAGTATCAAAGTGCTAGAAGAAAACAACAAAAACGACCTTGGACTAGGCAATGATTTTTTAAATTAACACAAAAGCACAGCTCATTAAAAAAGGCTACTGATAAGATTTTATGACTGTTTAAAACTTCTGCTATTTGAAAGATGTATGAAAAGTCATGAGATTCAGAATATTTCCAAAACATATCTGAAAAAGTACTCCAGAATACATACAGAACTTGCAAAAAAAAAAAAAACTAATAAAAAACAATTGGCAAGATGGGAAGGTAGTTCAATGGTACAGGTGAGTAAAGATAAAGTTTCAAAAATCTCTTTATACCTTTCTGATCCTTTCCTACAGAACATTTTACTAATATGAAAAACAGTCATCTATAAGAGTCTAATAACAAACAAGACAGTACCAATTCTAGATGCCTCCTTCCTTCACTCCCTTTTACTTTCTTGTTCTCAACAGTATTCTGATAATAACTTAAGCATGTCATCAATATTGAGAAAACCGTAAGTTACTAAAAGATATCTGCAAAATAAAAGAATCTTGTACTGTAAAATAATACAAAGTAATAAAATGACTAAAAGATATCTGCAAAATAAAAGAATCTTGTACTGTAAAATAATACAAAGTAATAAAATGACAGTAAAAATACTCTCAAATAAGGTAGGTAGTTTAAGAACTTACAGATTCACAAATTAATGGGTATGTAAAAAGATTACTCATTGTACACTTACAGATCTATATTCTCCTTGATCAAAAGCAGACTATATATGGGTTTTGTACAAAGTTTTGTTATTATAAGCCTAAGACCACAGAAATATATTATAGTATATAATTTCTCTAAGGGTTATTTATCTATTGTACCCACAGTATTTTTCTACAGGTTTTTTCATATTCTGGTGGAAAAATAATGAACTTGACAAGGAATGATTGTTAGGTATTTTTCTCCTATAAACCACTTATAAACACTTAATATCTTAAAAACCAGTTGATATTCTGACAAATATTTCAGTAAGGCAAACTTGGTGTTTAAAGGAAACAACAGATTTTTAAACTTTATACTATATTCTTCCCAGAGACTATATATAATACATATGTTAGAAGATAGATTATATTTAAAAACACGTTTAATAACTACCAACTATTCATCAGTTGTTCAATAAACTTAAATTCCCAGGGTTACTTTCTCTTTTTCTGAAGAAACTAAAGTTCATTTATGAATACCAAAGGATAATAGAATATCCAAAAATAATTTATTTTCCTAAGATAGAGATTATTTGTTCTCCCAGCAACCTCCGAGCACAAAATCACTGAACAGCTATGACTCCTCCTGAAAACAAAATACAATGACATAAAAAAAAAGCTTAGATGTGTTGTTATCCACTGAAAACTTTCCTAGATGCCTAAATCCATGAGATCTATACAGGAAAATTTTTCATTTTTTTACCCCAAGGCATCCGTTTGGGCAGTCACCAAAAAGAGAAAGAGAAAGAAAGGGAGAGGGTGAGGGAGAGAAAGGGACCTGCCTACACTAAACTGAAAATATGAGAAAGATCTATTGAGTAAAACTAGTAACAGTCTAAAAAAGAATATTGACTAATAACTGCCATGGCTCTCTCAAAAAACAAACGAATGAACAAAAGAATCAAAGAAAGAGAATTAGCCTCAGAGCACAGCACAGGCATGGTGGCTCACACTTGTGATCCCAGCACTTAAAAGGCTGAGGCAGGAGGACTGCTGTAAATTCAAGGCCAGCCTGGTCTACACAGTGAGTTCAAGGCCAGCCTAAACTACACAGGGATACCCTATCTAAAAAAACAGTTCCCAACCGGACGTAAGACACTGCCCCTCAGAAGACATTTGACAATGTCAGAAAACATTTTTGGTCATAACTTGCATAGGGAAGCAAGAGTGCTACTGTAGAAGTCTACGATGCTCAGAACAGTCCCCTGCAACAAGAAATATCTGGCCCAAAATGCCAGTCATGCAATATTGCTAAGGTGAGAATTCCTGCACAAATAAGCTTGAGTCCCAAATACAGTACATGTTAAACAAGCATTTAGAAAATTAAGCACTACTGCAAAGAAATTATTATGCCAAAAAGAAAATGAAAAGTCCTAAATTATGAGTTCTATTTATCCATAAACACTTCACCAAAGAGCACATTCTGGACAAATAATATTGTCTCTAGGTGCTACGAGAAACAGCTAGCCCACCAAAGGCTGGGCATCCTAACAATTTCCAAGCAGAGACAAGTAACAGGATATAATTATCATCAGTGAGTGCTAACCATGGGACAAACATTATCCATAATGTTTTACATGTACTATTTACTGAATTAATTAGTAAATCACAATGACTTTACGTTGGAGGTGCTTTAATTATCTCTATTTTAAAGAAGCACAGGGCCTTCTGAAACTCGTCTTTGGTTACATGGTAGTAGGCAGCAGCAGAGTGAGGTATGTGTTCCCTCCAGCTTGAACTACCGGTGGTATATGCATGTCTGTCCCATTGGGCAGCTTCAACCACCTAATAGGACATTCATGCTTGTACCACCGATGGTTCAGAGCTGCCCTGCAGTGAGGAACACAAATCACAGCTCTGTCATGAATATGTGAACCCAGGCTTTGCTCTACGGTGATTTTTCCATAATCATCATTTCATATACTGGACCTAAGAAAGTCAGAAGACAGAAGAAAAAACAGAAAATCTTCCAAATCATGGTACTGCAACCAGGCATGGTGGATGCCTATAATCCTAGCATTCAGAGAGCTAAAGCAGAAGGATCCTGAATTTGAGGACAGCTTGGGATACAGAGCAAGTTTAAGGCCAGTTTACACTACGTAGCAAGACTCCGTCTCAAAAAAGAAAAAGAAATTGTGTTACTTCATCCTTTGAGTAGTAAGCAGCAATCACAGGAGCTGAGTGCAAGGCTTAGTTGTAAAGCCCATGTTTAGTGTGTGAAAGGCCCTAAGTTCAATCCTCAGCACCAAAAGAGGGGGAAAAAAACCCACACATCAGCAGTTATTGATTATTGAGGGTTGGGAGAGGGGAGCTGAGAAAATACAGCCAACACAGCCAACATAACTAATTATAGGAATGGCTTGCTCAGCATCAGAAGATGGGTAAGCTGGCTTACCAGAACTTGCACATTCTAGGCAAGTGCCTCTACCACTGAGCTACATGCCCAGCCCCTTCTAGTTCTATATTTTGAGAAGTATCTTCCAAGAGTGCCTCCACTAACCTCAAACTTGGCATCATCCTGCTTCAGCACCCAGAGGAGCTATGTACCACTATGCCCTGCTGACAGGTAAGCTTTCTACAGGGGAAGAGTATGGGGATATATTTGCTGGTCAATTTTTCTAAGCTGGATATGTAAACACAAGCCTGTAATCACAGGAGTCTGGGAGAATGAGGCAGGATACACACGAATTCTTGCCCAGACCGGGCAACTTAGCAACTTAGTGAGATCCTGTCTAAAAGTAAAAAAAAAAAAAAAAAAAAAAAAATTTTTAAGGGGCTCAGGATATAGCACAGCATGAAGACTCTGGGCTCAAGCTCCAATACCACACCTGCACGCATGTGCGCGCGCACACACACACACACACAAACACACACAGATAAAAGTGGCTAGGCCTGGTGGTACATGTTTGTAATCAGTTACTTAAGAGGCTGAAGCAAGAGGATCATGAATTTGAACCCATCCTGGCAATTTAGCAAGAACCTGTCCCAAATTAAACTTTTAAAAAGGGCTGGGGATATAGTTCAATAATAGAGCACTAATCCCTGGCACCACAAAAAAAAAAAATAGTAATAATAATAATACAGCACTTTCCTAGCATGTGCAAAGCCCTGGGTTCCAATCCCAGCACCACTTTAAAAAAAAAAAAAAAGGAAAATAACAAAGAACTTTACATTTCTCTATCCACAACAAGCAAATTGTTCATAACAGCTTTCAAATACTGGAAGAGTATTTCCTCCTCTTTTGTGTTATTCACAGTAGACCCAGAACATACTTAAGCTTGATTTTGTTTATTAACATGCCCCCTGCTATTTAGCCTAGACAACCATGGCATTAAGCTCTATTTGAAGCATTCACCTATTTCTGTGGTCTAAATACTCCCACATACCTCTGGAATGCACAATGTCCTAATGACTGAAAGTACAGCCCAGTGACAGAGTGCCTGACTAGCATGTGTGAGGCCATTGGGTCAATCCCCAGCACTGTATGTATGTATGTGTGTATAAATAAATCGGTCAGTAAAAAAGTAAAGAGTAAGTGAAATATTCCACATGAGTGGCAGGTTTCAAGCTACCAAAGTAGTATCAATGTGCAAGGAGTTAGGAAGAGATGTCTGGTAGCACAACAGCATACTATATTTCAAATGTAAATAACCTCAAGAGCATAGATAATAATTAAATATATCTATTTACATTTTTTTTTTTTGTGGTGCCGGGGATCGAACTGAGGGCCTTGTGCTTGCAAGGCAAGCACTCTAATCACGGAGCTAAATCCCCAGCCCAATAATTAAATATATCTAAAACGTACCATTAAAGTAAAATTTAAAAAAAAATTAAGAACCTTTTTCCAGTATGATTTAACCTTATGTTTATAATTTAATTTTTAATAAACTATATTCAATAACTGGCTTACCGAATTCCTGAAAAATTAACTCTCTTGAACAAGTACATTAATTCAAGCACACCACCGCAAATACATGAAATCTTGCCTTCCCTCCTCCTACAGAGTCTCAGTCCTACACAATCAATTCCACTTCATCAAAAAATTCAAATAAAACATTGACTTGCTCTGTGCTATACCTAGCAAAATTTACTTCTCCCACTCCACTTCCAAAGAGGTTGACTTAATAAGCGTTAAGATCTAGAAGGTGTTGTTTGTTAATAAGACATCCTATTATACAAGAACAGAATTAAAATTTTATAAATTGAAGGAAAAAGAGATCATATGTGGTTCAATAGTTTCAACTTAGTTTCAAGTTTAAGAAAGAAAGGATACATACTCTAGATAAATTCTTCCATAAATTGAGGTAAACATCACCCTAACACCAAAACCAGACAAACAAAATATAAGAAAACTATATACTTCTTTAAAACAAAGAGGCAAAAATATTTGTAGAAATTTTAGTAATGCCCTGTGCCTGTAATTCTAGCACCTAAGAGGCTGAGACAGGAGGAATACCATGAGTTCAAAGCCAGCCTGGGCTATGTAGTAAGTTCAAGGCCAGCCTGATCTACATAATGAAACCCTGTCTCAAAAAAAAAAAAAGAAATTTCAGCAAATCGAACCCAGCAATATATAAAATGATACATCATACCAAGTGATAATCATCTCAGGAATGCAAAACTGGTTTAACATTCAAAAAATATATATAATTCACCTATCAACATACTTCTGAAAATATTATGATCACCTCAATAAATGCATCAGAAGCAAATGACAGCAGGTATGGTGCTAGATGCCTGTAATCTCGCAACTCTGGGAGGCAGAAGCAGGAGGATATCAAGCTCCAGCCCAGCCTGGACAATGCAACAACTTAGCAAGATCCTGTCTCAAAGTGGAAAAAAAAAAAAAAGAAAGAAA
>PVJO010020060.1:0-32889 GCA_004026905.1 Hystrix cristata | reverse complement strand
GATCAGGAGGGAAAAGTGAACTCAACTGAAGAGATGTAGCCACCGAGCTAGGAAGAAGACCGGATTTCTGTAGGCCTAGGTGGTCTGTCCTTAGATCTTGGGGCAGGGGATGATTTATGTAGTCTGACAATAAGGGTTTTTTATCCCTATGCCAAAAGTGTATATTCTGGAGGATACGTATTCCTGTGACCAGACTACGTAGTAGCCTATCAATTTACAATTAAAAGTCCATGTATATCATGTAGAATATTTTAAAAATTGGAAGGATGTATTACCTGAACTTACAAATGACTGATCAATTACATGTGGCACACATGTTTAGATTACTCTATCTGTCCTCATGCCACCCACTTCTTCCCTCGAATAAAACCAGCACTCAGTCCTGCTGGTCCTTGCTAAGCCTGTTGGGTACCACCCCTCTCCCTGAATATCACGGAGGCCTGTGTAGGGTAAGCTGTCCCTGCTGCCTTTGATGGCGGGAGCTCCAGGTATTCAGGCTTCATCATGGTCTGTTGGGAAGCCATGGAAAAAGTCTCTAGATTAGCAAACAGAAAAATGTACAACTGTCAAATTTGGGGGCATATAGCACAAAAGATTGCAATTCCAAATGCCTATATGGTTAGGGCAGATATCTAAATAAGTGAAGCAGGTAAACTGTCACACAAAGAGCAGCAATGTAGACCATTCTGAACTGGAGAGCCCTTGATCAAGGAGGGCAGCTGCTAATCATCTCCAGTACATCATTGCATGTGGGAATGTGATCACAATTCTACTAGATATGTTGATGGAGAAAAGCCAGATAATCAGGCTTTTACTAAAACAGTATTTTGTAAGTGTTGCTTTAATTATGTTATACAACGTATACACAGAACAACAACACTTCTGTGAAGGCATTAAATCTGTGACTATATTTTGTGCGGTCTCTGAAGGATTGTTGAATCTTGGGATGTGGAATACATGCTGTTAACTTACACAGAAGAGCCTTCCTGGGAAGATTGAAGGAGAAGGATATCTAATATTCAGCTTGGGTTTAGAGAATGGGCTTACAGATCTGGGAGTGAAATCCTATGTCTGGTGGAAGGCTCAGGAAGGGTGTGTAGGAACTCTTGTCTAAAACCAACTCTCTTAACCTCTGTAAATCCAACACCCACAATAGAAATATTTCAGCAGAAATCACTCCTAAATTCTTACAAAGCAGAAGATAGAGTTTGGGATGAAGGTAAGACATCTAGATTTACTAGACAGACGTGAAGAAACCTTTTGGTAGAAGGACAAAAAACAGAAACGTGGCTGCCACACCTTACTTGACTATCTTGAAGTGGGGGGAAAATGTCATGTAATATCTATGTATGAGAAGAAGGCAGTTTATAAACTATTCTGAAGTTCCAAAAATTTTGATTATTGGATGTGGAGTCACGTTTGCAATTCCAATTGTTTTTATTTTGTCTATATAATAATAACGAAAATGATATTTGTGTAGTTACTTTGTGTTAGAAAACAGTGAATCCTCTACATGCTTTGTCTCAGTTAGTCCTCGTGCTCAGCATATTCCAGGGTACTTGGGTTTTCACAGGTGAAGTCACTTACCCAAGGTCACACAGCTGGTAGGGAGGGGGGGTCACTTGCGGGTCTGACTCCAAAGTATGTGCGCTACTATGCAAACTTTTTCCACTGATTTGACTATGATAGTATGCGAACTTTCCCTAAGTGTGAGTTGTGAAAATCAAATGTAATGAAACAGGACAAATATTTTTATAAATGGTAAGGCATTTGCTGTTTTACTTGGTATTTGTCAAGCACCTATAAGGTCTTAAAATTTTACTTTCAATGGCTGTAACTATTTTTACTCTTTACAACTACTCGTGGTATGAAACTTTACCAGTTTCCAGATGCCCAGTCCATTCAAAAAGAATGCCCTATCATCTTTGTTACAGTCACCATTTTTATACCTTTATGTACCCACTGGAACTTCATAAAATGGTCTCCTGGGCCCAGCTTGAGATGAGTATGAGAAGGAACTCAGCCCACTTGATGCTTCAGTCTGATGAATCATTATTTTCCACAGCTCCAGGAGCCCAGAGCTGGAGAACTTTTCCTTCTGAATATTGTTTTTCCCACTGGCTGTTAAAGTAAAAAAAAATCATAACTCACTTCTGAGAGTATATTAAGAAACAGTTAAAACCACAGGAAGAGCTATTGCACAATGTGAAAATTTTGTCCTAACAAAATTTCATCTGAAAGTTTATGTTCTTTGACTCTCTAGGGGAGAAAAAGAAAGGAAATAGAAACAAATGAGACAAGAGAAATGGAGACAAGGAGGAAACAGGCTGAGCAGTAGATTGTCATACAGAAACAGCAGTTTCTACTAGTCAAACAAAAGCCTGTCGTGGGCCCGGGTTTCATGGAGTTGGACCTGAAGGTAAGCACTTAACATCATGAAAAAGTGAATCAATGGAGGGGGAGAAAAGTAGCACATGTGTCCTTTTCCTTTCCAAAATGGCTTGATAACTCATTGGGCAGGCAAAGAAAATTGCCTCTTAGTAGTGACCACTACTGTGACAGAAGGTCAGTGGAGAAAATAACCTCTGCCTTTTCATCTTTCTCAGATTTTTAGGGAGAAAATTTGATAGCAGAGAAAGAAGAATCCCAAAATAATGCCTGTGGCTGCAAAGAGGTATTTCTTTTGATTATGATTTTGTGCTAGACTTTTAAGTAGTATAGAAATTATTTGGAAGATTTGTACCCGATTGATGAAAGTAGTTCAGTACATCAGACATGCCTATGACTGGTCCCTGGGTGAATCTCATAATTAGTAAAATACATTTAGCAAAAATGTAAATTATTTAAATATGGTAGATAGTATTTCTTGGTTGCATTTCTTCACACAAATTAGCCACATCTGTAAAATAAAGCTCAGTTTAAATGTAAAGTACACAGAATTTGAATATCATATTCCTTTCTTCAACACTTATTATACACAAGCCACACTGTCAGGCATATTATTTCTGACTGCATCAATTATTTACGATCTGTTCACATCTTCCCACTGAACTTAGAATGAAATGTGGACTCTCACCATTACTTCCCGGGCCCCATGTGATCTGGCGACCACTTCTCTCCGACTTCCTCTCTGCTTCCTCACTTCACCTGCTGCTTTCCAGCCCCCTTTCAGGGCCTCAAGCATTCCTAACTTTTTGTTCTGCTATGTTCTTTACACTTGGTGGTTCTGTCCAAAATATCAGCTTCCTGTCTATTTTCATTTTTATGTGTGTGCTCACCATGTTATCTTTTTAAAATTTTTACTAGTGCGTATTTGCAGTACATAATGATCACACTGATTGTGAAAGATAAACAGGTAAGTCCTCATTTTCTCAGACCCTTCAAATCTCAACTTAATGTCATATCCTCAGACATTCTTTAAATCCTCTTCTTAAATTAGCCCTCCACCACTCACTGTCATTGATGCTTCTGCTGCACTATCCTTTAATTTCCTTCATAAAACTCATCACAATCTTTTCTTGTTTATTGATGTGTTTCCTTTCCCCAGTTTGCACTACAGGCCCTAAGGGGGCAGAAATGTGGTCGTCCTACATTTCTATTGTGTCGAATCCTAGAATGGTGCCTAGGAGATTAAGCATGTATGATTTATTTGCTAAATAATTGAATAAATGTGGGAGACAGAAAATAACATTTGTAGAGACCCACGTTTATGTTAAGCTTTGTACTATTATTATCTATGTTAATTTATCTATCCAGTGATTGTGAGATAAGTATTGCTGTCTTCATCTCACTGATGAGAAAAATGCAAACTCAGGTCTCATAATGTTATAGGCCCTTAAGTGGCTCCCAGTCTAATTATATCATCAAACATTAGCTCATTATGTCATGGATCCAGATTCTGTGTTCTTCCACAACAGCATGTAGACAATTCATGCAGCACACTTAAATTAAGTGTTGGAATTTAGCTCTGCTCTTCATGCCTCTGGTGAATTATGTATGCTGTGTCATGTGTGAAAGTCTTCATAAAATAGACATATTTTCACCAGCAGAAACTCTCTCCTCTCTATTAAATGAAATGCCCATTATATCAACATTTATGATCCTTAATTATAATTCTTCACATTCATATAGCTCTTTGCAAAGAATTTTCAGACCTGTGAACGCCTTACATTCCTTTTCATGCCTCATTGACAGGCCCAGCAGGTGTTATTTGTCCTTAACTTCCTGCCACACATGCTGCTGCTGAGAGTAAGTAATATTAAATGGTTTCTTCAAGGTCACACAGCTAGTAAGTGGTAGAGAGACCTCTTGCCCCTGATCTTCTGTGTCCAGAGCTATTGTCTCCAAAGCTCTTAGATCATCCTCTCCCTAATTCTCCTGCCCGTCCTCTTCACTGGCTCTCTCCTGATCTCTTCTTCGAGTATTTCCTGAAAGTTAGAACCATGATGAAAGGAAGGCTGTAAATAAAGGTAAGAACAAAGGTGTCCTGGATTGGGAAAAGAGGTGAGAAAACAGAGATGTCTTTGCCTATTTTCCATCTCCCCCCAGTCCTTCCCCTGGGGTCAAAGAAATACAGGGAGAGGATTCTCCAAGGAGCCTGTATTAGTCAGGTTTCCTATTGCTGGACCTGACACTCACAAATTAAACTAGAAGAGGTTTAATGTGTTTCACAGTTCCAGGGGATTCAGTCTCTGTTTGCCTGGCTGCAAGGCAGAAACACCATGGCAGAAGAACGTGACTGAACAAATGTTAAGTTGATGGTGGCTGGAGTGAAGAAGCAGGGAAATAGCCCCAGAGAGAGAGAGAGACCAGGGACCAAATATAGATTCCAAAGTCACACCTCCATTACCCACCCAGACACATTCAGAAGTGTGTTTCATTATTCCCCCGGGTAGCTGCCAAGCCAATCGAGTCAACAACCTGGCTTAACTTTCCCGGAGTCCTTACTTTGGAGTATTGCATGAAGATGCTATAATAGGTGACAGTGAAGTGACAAATATTCTTTCTCTGACCATTTGACCATCTATGTTAATAACACATATCCCAAAATGTTCCCTTCTCCTCCATTCCTACTAGCACTTGTCTAGTTTCAGCCACCGTCATCTCTCTCTATTGTTTTTCCAGCATTCTCTTAACTTCTCCTTTTCTCCACCCTCATCATCGTCAATTCCACTCTGTATTCTGTAAATAGAGCTGCCAGTTTAGAACACAGGTACCAACATATTGCTCTTCTGCTCACAAAAAACCCGTGTCTTCTTATTGCACACAGCCAAAGTTGAAATGCTTGAATATGTCCCCAAAGGCTTTGACAACTCACTCTTCAGCCTCCTCTTCCACTATGTACTGCATTCTTCTCTTGAAGACTTTTGTTTTCTATGCATACCTTGCTACCCCATGGCCTTACGCCTTTGCAAGATGTTTCCCCCTCCTGCAGCACGCCTCTCTGCTTCTCTGCAAAGTTCAGCCCAAAAGTAACACCCCACTTGAAGCTTTCTTGGACTCTTTGTATTTGTTCCCAAAGAAGATGTTTCCTTCCAGCACTGCCCCCACACAGTTGCTTAAGCATCTATTGGTAGGACCGCGATGCTACTCTCTTTTAATGAAAACTTCGCTTGGCAACAGAATAAACTAGTGTAAGTACTGATGATGGCTACTGTCTCATCAAATGGCATTCAGGGTCTTTTACAGGGACAGTCTTATTGAATGCAGGAACGCTACTTCATTCCTTCTTGTAACATTAGAACCTAATATAATATCTCCATATATCTATATCTGTGTGTATCCCTTTGCATCTTGTAAGAGCTATTAAAGGTTCAGTGGAAATTAATTTAGTCCTTAAACAAAGTGATTGAATATGAGAGCCTGCAGAAGACTAGAGGAAAGGGATTTTCTTGGGAGAAGTGAGATTATAGACAGAGCCTACATGGGACATATTAACAAAGTTATCAGTGTTTGTTGGACTCCAGGAATTCTCGCAGATGTTTGAAAGAGGTGCTTTCATTTTTACTGAAATCTTTTGAGAAAACTAGAAAGCTGCCATTTTGTGTATTTGAAAACCGAGGTTAAAAGGAAGAAAAATTTTGCCACAGGAGTAGCATTTGACATGAATTGTGAGCCTACTCATAAAGAGAGCCATTATATGAGCCATCTCATTGTACCAGTTAGACATAAAATAGCATGTCCCCTTAATACGTAGAAAACACAGTCCCCCTTCGCATCTTGTGAGGGCTATTAAAAGTTCAGTGGAAATTAATTTAGTCATTAAATAAAAAGGCTGAATATGAGAGCCAGGAAAAGGAGACTGGAGGCCAGGAATTTTCTTGGGAGAAATGAGATTATTAGACAGAAGCTACATGGGACATATTAGCAAAACTTCATGTGGGGAAGTAAACTAAGTCCATGGTGCAGTAAGATTGGTTTCTACGGCCTGATTGAAAACTTTTCCTAAGTAAGACACATGGGTTGAAAAATGTTTGTCCACTGAAAAAGATGCAAAACATTTTCCAAGTTCTTTAGGCCATAACCCTTCTGAGTCCTAACTTGGGTGACAGAACTGGCCATCTTCTGACCTGTGGCTTGTATTCATTCCTGCAGCTTCCAAATCATTTAATATTTGGTAAATTCAACAAGCAAATCACATGCAAAATCACAGCATTCTGTACTGAACATCTGGAGCAGTCTTATTTGGCAGGAGGAAGCACAAGAAAAATCAGGTAAGACCTTGAATGAGAGGTCATAAAAGACCCTTAATAAATTCTCTACCACAGTGACACGGTTAGACAAGTTTATTGTGAGATACTTCCAGGGTGGATTGGGGTTTTTCAGAATTTTTAATATTTTAAAAGGAACAATACATTTCCTCTTTGCCCGAAGGACATTTCTGTCCAAGGAAGCTGCAGTGACACTCTTTTCCGGAGATGAGAGAGAGAAGTACACACACACGCATTTCCCAGTCATTTTAGGGAAATGAACGAGATGTTGAATGGAGCTCTAAACCTGAGAATGGTCATCCAGAGAATAGAAAAGGCCTGTGTCTTTAAAGGAAGCAAATTAGTTGCAGGCAGCCTCAAACAAGCTGAAGAAACATCTGGATAGGCTGATAATAAACTGACTTCCTGAAATGTGGATTTGCCTATGATGACTTCACACAGGAAGCTTACATTTCTAACTGCAGAGTTGAGAAAATGCATAAATTACAAAATAAAACTGTTTAACTGTAGACAGACTTAAAACTACCTAATAAATAGTAAATCTTATAGTGATAGAGGCTTTCAATGTTTATCTTCAGGAAGATCAAAATGCTAATAAACATTTTAATCTATTCTCTTCCATGGGCTATATTTAAAAATATATACACACCTGTGTATATTTAGTCCAAGTGTTACACTTTCTTTCTCAATTACCACTCCTGGGGCAATTTTAATAAAAATTATATTTCATTTTTCAAAGCCAAAATTTTAGCATGGAAAAATTTATAGCTATGGTCAAACAGAAAGCACTAACAAGGAGAAAAATTACTAGCCAGAAAAGAAATTGACCGTGTTTTTCTAATGGTACATGCAATGGTCTTCTTAGCCCTTGAAGTAGTTGTACAAAATAATCCTGGGAGTTATCAAATAACATGAGAAATATTTGTAGACTTCAAATATTATCTAAATTTTGTGGTATCTATTCAAGTCCCCCAGTCTTTCAGGAGAGAAAGAAAATTCTTTAGCACTCTACTTTGTCCACTACAGTCAACAAACTGCAAGGGCCTGTTATTTTAAATGTCACCCTATTTGCTTAGTGAGCAAAGAAGTATTTTTTCTGTGTTTAAAGGAATGTAAATATTTTAACTGCTTACACATGAATATTCTTTGTATCTTTATGTCCACCATCTCCATATACATGGCGCTGTAAAAGAGACGACTTTCCTGTTGGAGCAGTAAGGGTTACCTTGGGTCCTCCTGGCAGGCAGAGATGCAGAGGTCCTGGTCTTTGATCTCGACTTGCACATAATTAGGAAATTCACAATTCTTTACTGCGAGGCTGTCAGTGAGGGAGAGTGTTTCTTTATGAATGCGAAGAAGTCAATGTCCGTTTCAATATACTTGTTTATAAATGCTTTTAAGTCTAACGCAAAGTCCCTACACAACTTTACTAGCTACATTTTTTTAAAATGAAAAACTCTACCTTCAGCTTTCAATCACATGTAGCTAGTCTTCATTCCATCTGTTCCTGTTCTTCCTCGTGCACTTTATGTCCAGCTGAACAAACTTCCCTGTTGTCCCCGATAGGACCTAGTTTCTGACATATGTGTCTTTGTTTACAGTGTTTTCTCTCCCTGGAACATACTTTCTTATTTCTCCACCTCTCAAAGTCCTTTCCATCTTAATACAACTGAGCCGCTCAGATGCAACCTCCCTCTTGAAGATGTACCTGTCACCTCCACAGTAATTAATCTTCTTCTCCTTCAGTTGGGTATCGGTTATTTTATTTAGAACATTTAATTCACAAAACAATCCCTGAGAGGCTGGCCTTTTTAAAGGACATCCTACGTCCTGTAAGAGGTGGGAAAATAAGAAAACAACCTGCCTCCCAAAAGTCGAAGAGGAAATAAGGTATGCACACCATCACCACGATCCATGCAACCTCCTATCTGTAGTCTGACTGATTGGAATGGGACAGTTTGAAGGTGACAGACATGCACAGAAGTACATGTACGCACATGCAGTCCATCTAATAGTGGTCTTGTTGTGATGAAATGGGAATTTAATGGCATTCACAGACTTCATGGTATCTGTGCTTTTGCCCAGGGGGGAAGAATTTTCTGTGATTAGATTACAAATAATTCTCTGACTCGAAAGACAAATTTTACAAAATATCTAATATGTCTTTTATTATGATAGAAAGTAACAAATATTTATTATTAAATGATTTAAATAATAGAACATTATAACTTAAAAGATAGAAGCTACTTTATTCTCACTTCTGTTTTGCAGAGGTAACTATGCAGACAGTTTGTACATTTCTGTGGTCTTTTCACTATTTATAGTATGTGTGCCTGCATATGTATACATAAAGAAGTTTATATTGTGTGCACATGAAAACACAAAATATTAGCACACACACACATACACTCAGAAGTGCTTCTGGGATCTAAACCTAGAGAGTCCGGCTATAAGTCCATGCTTTTACCTTCCACTTTAGGATGCCTCCTGTATAATTGAATCTAAATCTATTGTTTAAAGTTTAGACAGTTCTCATTTATAAATTTCCATTCTAATGTTCTAGAAATTCTTTGGTCCTTCCCATAAAACCTTAAGATGCTTTGTCTAAGAAACAAAAACAATTTGTCATTTGAGGAAATTCACCTTGTGTTTTCTTTCTCTCCTCATATTCCATCCCTCATAAATGCCCTCCTCCCTCAAGGAGACAGGGATCGTAAGGACTTCAGAAGCCTCTGCCTTGCCCAGGCCCCTCTCCAAGTCTGTGCACACGCACACAACCCTGAATCTCACCGTCCTAGTGTTGGAAGCACAGACAGTGTCTTACTACTCTTCCTTTGAGGTTTTGTCTTCTGTAATTCTACAGATTAAGGACCTTGAGGAATTAGGCTCCTGCATTTCTGAATTCTGTACATGTCGAAATATACTACCCGGACTTTGGGTAGTGGAGTAGAAAGTGGAGTAGAAAGTGGCATAGACTGGTAGAGGGAGCTTCTGTTGGAATTTAGAATCTCCCCAAAGACAAACCTTATTCCACAGGGTGGCTAATACCCTTAGACTGTAATGGGCTACAACCAGTGCTTAAAGGTTGCATTAAAGTACACTTTGGGTATTGTAGCTTAGGTAGAGAACTACAACTACTGAATGCTTTCTGCCTGTGGCAAATGTGTTTTGAGTTTCAGACAAGTGACCTTCACACAAAGCTTTGGATGTAGCCTAAGTCTGGAAGACCATATACAGTACATAAATATAGCACACGGCGTCTATAATACACGTATAAAGTACAGTTATAAATTAGACATGTAACTTCATTTTATAAATATTTTCATTGTCAAAGGAATGAAAATGAACATTGAGTGTATACTGAGATATCCCAAAAATTATTTGCAGGGGAAGTTTTGAATTTTGAATGAGTTTTGGCTGGAACCGAAGAAAAGGACTTTGGAGTCCAACATTACAGAATGTACCAAATATCTGGTCTGGACCAAAGTCATACAACACATAGATACGTTTCTTAGGTGCTTAACCTCAGCCTCAGCTTCTTCATCTCTAAAATGCAGAGAGTAATGAAACTTAACTTTACAGCTTTGCTGTGTAGGTTAAGATTTAGGTACATGAACTACTTAGAATGCCAGGCATGGTAAACATGCTCATGCTCGGTACCATTAGCACTGACTGATCATGCAAGAACTGTACAAGAGACAGCTTTAGGCACCAGAGGGCAATCTCAGGCTACCCCGAAAAGTGCATCTGGCTGCCAATCCTAAATAAGTAAGCACTCTTAACCTCTCCTCCCCACACCCTTTGCTTAAGAGAGGAAACTGCTAGAGCTTGCCACTCTTGACTGCTTAATAAGTTGAGATTTCTTTTAAGGCATGAAGAACGTATAAAATTTGATTGTGATAGTGGCTGCACCACCCTGGTAATACACTAAAACCACTGAATTGGTAAATTTAAATGGACAGAATAAAGCTCTTATTTAAAAATGTCTGTATAATATATACTGTGGAAAGTGAAGAAATTTTTTCAAATGGGAAGGGGAACAAGGGAGGGAGTGGGGGAAAGGAAGGGAACGAAGGACAAAAAAACAATAGAGAGAATAGAAGGAAAAAATGGAAACAAAACTCTTGTAAATAAGGAGGGGAAGAGAAATTGAAGGAAGGAGAGGGGAATGAGAAAAAAATGTAGAAGCAAGGTATATCATGTACAGGTACAAATTCCCTATGATGAGTGTTAGTATATGTATTTAAAATGTACCACTAAAATTTAAAAAATTAAAAAGCAAAAAGTCTGATATTTTAAAATTGTATCTACATATTAGGGGAATTTTCCCTACTTATTTGCAAAGACAAATCAGGACATCCCTGCCAAAAGGCACTTTTTTATTTGCAAAATGATGTATGTAAACTCTAATGCCTGTGTATAATAACAAGAAGAACCTGTGCCACTGTTCTGAAATCAGTCAAATAAGGTTGTATCTGTGTAACTTCAGTACTAGAAACTTTTAAAACAAAAACTTCAGCAAGAGGCAACCAAGTTGGTTTATTTTTATTTTGTCCAAGTGCTGAATTTCATAAAATCTAAGCAGCAGTCACTTCACTCATATGCTGAAGGCGTAACACATTAAGATTGTATTTTGATCAGCATGACCTTCGTTTTCTTTATTAAAGACATAGGAAACACTGCATTTTGTAAGGGAGCACCCAGAGTGACTCCTGAACACACAGTTGGCAGTTAGAAATGAGATGGGATGTTTCCGATTGATTGAGGCCCTCTGTCTGAAGATAAAAATCTCTCCATGGTGGCTGTAACGAAAATCCAGTTTCACTTTTATTCATCTACACACCCAGCTGGTAACAACTAGACCCCGTGTAAGTGTCAGTGAAAGATGTAGGACTCCTCCACACACTCACTCCCTCAGCAGCGATGATCTCGGGGGCCAAACTGTCCCACTCCGAGAGATGGTCTGTGGGCTCTTCCTCCACCCTGTGGGATGGAGCCCCAGGAACACCAGTCACGGCTTCTCATGATAAAACTAGTGGAAAAGAGTACTTCATACTCGTTGACTGTTTCCTGTTTTTAACCATTACTTACGTTTTTAGTAGTTCGTCGGTTTCTATGTCTTACAGAAACCCAACATCATTTCCTGTAAAAACATCTATTTCTGCTTTCAAGTCAAGGACAATGGGCCTAAAAATTAATGAATGGGTAAGGCAGCAGCCCATAAATTCAATGAGCAATTCAGACTATCTCGAGTGATACAAGTGATTACAAACAGATTCAGTTTAGGACTTTAAATCAAGCTAGCTATATAAATAACATTAATCAACCTCTTTCCAAATCAAGCCAGGTGTCCAATTTCTCCCTAATAGAATATGCTCCCATATGAATTAGGTTAAACGGTTTGGGGCTTTGACTTTACCAACTTCTTTCTTTATATCCTACTTTTAATTTATCATCATCTCTGAGAGATGGAGGACTATGTCACCCGAAGGATCTGTTCCTCTTCTGTCCCTTTGTCAGAGCAGACAATCATCTGGTTCAGCTGATAATTCCCGGTTGCCTCAGTTATCGTTCATCCCTTCAGTCACAGTTGCTGGCACCATCAACAAAGAAACGCACTTTTTACTGTGGGACAGTCACTGTGGCAGGAAAAAAATGTCTTTTCAGTCTTTTCCCACTGAAGACTGTTTTATCAATGATTTTTGAAATCAATATTTAGTGTATGTTATCATGGCTTTGTAAGTGTCATCCATAACTGAACCAAGTGTTTGTGATCTCAGTGGTAATAATTCTTCCTCTCATATACATTTCTTTTTAACTTGCCTGTGATTTAGGTTTTTTGTTTAGCATTCTATTTACCTGACATTCAAATCTTATTTTTGGTTTAATACTTGAAAGTATAGGATTTGTTCTATTTTAGATTCATCTCTCTCAATCCCTCCCCTCTCTCTCTGTCTGTCTGTCTGTCTGTGTCTCTGTCCCTCTCTCTCATTAGCACTATTCATCCTCCAGGTGTTCATGCTCCTGCTGCATTGTGGATTGATTGCATTCTCAGCCTGCTGTGCCCTGCAGGACCAGGGAGCTCTCTGTCATCAGCCTGGCTATTACCTTCTTCTCTCTTTTATGTTGAATCTCCTGTTCCCTAAACTTCATATCCTTCTGCTATTGATTTTAGTCCTGCATTTCGATAGATGATATCCTCTAGCAGCTTCCTCTAAAATGTTGATGAAGTTTTGGAGACATGGCATGTTTAAGAGGGTCTTAGTTCTACTTTTAGTTTGGTCTTTTTTTATATAGATTTATGTATTAGAAATACGTTTCCTTCGAAATTTTGATGTATTGCTTCATTTTCTTCTAACTTCTAGATACTCTGTTAGGAAATCTAATGCCATTTTTATATCTAACATATTGACATATTAACTGTAACCTGTTTTTTTTTAACCCTTCTATGGCAGCTCCCAAGATCTTTTTATTATCCCTGATTCTCAGAAATTTCATAGTAAAGAACTCATTTTTTTAATCACACTCTAAACTGGAAATTTACATATTCTGACATTTTGCAACATTTTTCTTGCATTATTCTTGGACAAAATCTGTAATATCTTTCTGTACTTCTTCCCTTCCACATTCTTCTTTTTTCTTAAAAAATAAATCTCACATTGTTCTTCCTTGCCCTTTGCCTACTCTCTGAGAGATTTTATCTCCTTTCTTTGAATTTATTTCTATTACCACATTTTTAACTTTCAAGAGTTTTTGTAAGCATCTAATTGTTCCTTTCCTAATAGCTTATTTTATAGTCCTTCCTGTTTCCTCGATAAAAAACATTTTTCCTTCCTCTGTAAGTATATTAGTCACTATTTAAAGATTTCTTCTGTTTCCTGCCTGGTCTTATTACTCTTCTTTATTTTTCTCTTCTAGTTATTTTTAATTTTTTTCAAGTCCCTGGTCATCTTTCTCTAGAGGCCTACATTTTAAAAAGATACACTAAGCCCTTATTAGAAGCTTGGCGTGCATGGGCAGGGCAGTTGATGGTGGATTTCCCAGATGGCTGATCAGATGAGACCTGACCATTTCATATTTCATATTTCAAATGTCACTGTCTCTCTGGATTACTCCTGGATGAGGTCAGTTTCACTAGGATCTTTTCATATCCTTTCTTCTGGATGAAAACCTGGTCGATAAATTTCTGGGAGTGGAGGAAATGAAGGAAATGTGAAATAAACTTTCCTTTGATGGACTATTTTTGTGCAATGTCTCAACTCCACCCTCATCTATCTCAGACAGTAAATACATATGCTTCTGTTTGGATGGAGAGAAACAGGAGAAGGGGAACACAGCATTCTTGTGTTTTCAGTCCCAGCTCGTACCACTACATTCAGAAGTGTCTGATAGCTGCAATTCCGGAGTCTCTGGGGCATTCTGTGGTACAAACAAGCTTGCTTCTTTTTTATTTCACTTCCTGTTCATCTTAGCAACAAATCAGCTCCTAATCTTGCATCTGCTTTTCTGCTACCAAAACTGTGCTCCCATTTCTCACCAGCTGTGGTCTTATCCTCCTTACTATCTGACCATGATGATGTAGGTCTTTTTAAAATTCCTTAACTGTCATTGTAATGGAGTTCGGGGAGAGAGTCTAATCTTGTTTAGAAAGGTGATGAAAGGTGTTCAAACTTGCATGCTTAGTTGAAAGCTCAGAATTTATATTTAGTTCTGTTAAATGTAATCTTGGTGGTTTGAGCTATTACTCCAGCTTGTCAAGATCTTCCAGACCCCAGTAGTGACATCCATCAAGCTGTGTCCTTAATATCTGCACAAATCTATCTTTCTTGAGGGTCCTGAATGAATACAGATATTTAGTAGTTTTTAAAGTTTTCGTTACAGCAGATGCTCAGCTCTACACCCGCCATGCATTTGGCTGCCACCTGTAAAAATCCCCACCCCTGGCTGGACATGCAGCTCAGTGATAGAATGCTTGCCTACCATGCACGAGTCTCTGGGTTTGATCTCCAATACCACAAAACAAGACAAAACCCCACCTAGTCAGTATATATCACTTTTTGCTTTTGAGTTGTGACTAGCACTTCTTAGAAGTTTAGTAGGATATTTGAAGCAAACGCTTCTTCCTCCATCTCATACACATCCTTGGTAGTCAGTTACCTATCTACAATCAGAGGCATCTATAACTTCTGGATTTTGAACAGCATCATGAGTAGTGATCTTAATTTTTATGCCTAATCAGAATGCAAGTTGCTGATAACTTTTAATAGTGTATCATTGCCTTGCACATTTTAGATGCTTTACTATGTGCCTGCTGATCACATCTCTTTACTGAGCATTGAAGGTGATCCCATAAAGCACACACAGAGTTTCTATTGTTATTTTAATTTTTACAGAAAAGGACTTTTTTTTTTTTTTTTTTTTTGTGGTGCCGGGGATCGAACTCAGGCCCTTGTGCTTACAAGGCAAGCACTATAATCACTGAGCTAAATCCCCAGCCCCGGACATTTAAATCAATTTGATGAGTTCTCTTGCTCATGTTCCCCGCCACCATCTTGCTCCGCGGAGGCCCCAGAGGCTCATTAGCCATGGCTCAGGATCTTACAAAGGATGAAGAAACAGTGGAAGATTCAATAATTGAAGATGAACATGAGGAAGCTGAGGTAGAAGGAGATGAACCCACAGATTTGGCAGAAGTTAAAAAGGAAAAAGATGTATCTGGTGAACCTGAAGTGTCAATAAGTGCAATACAACTGTCCTGTTTGTAAAAGGAGATTTTCCAGAAAATAATATGGTGAGGTTCCTGGTGGGCTTTGCAAACAAGGGTACAGAAGATTTTATTGTGGAGTCCCTGGATGCCTCATTCCGTTATCCTCAGGACTACCAGTTCTATATCCAGAGTTTCGCAGCTCTTCCTCTGATCGCTATAGTGCCACCCCAGAGAGGGGCCAACTCTGAGTACTCCTTCATTCCTGTGGAGCCCGTGGGTGGATGGCCCTTCGGTCTGGTCATCAATTTGAACTACAAGGATCCGAATGACAATGTATTCCAGGATGGCGTCTTCGATCAAACTGTTAACAGTTACTGAGAGAGAAGATGGATTGGGTGGAAAACCAATCTTCACGTATATGTTCCTTGCTGGTCTTGGGCTTCTGCTTATTGTTGGCCTTCATCAACTCCTGAGAGACCTGTGTAGAAACTAGAGGTGGGTACATGGAGTCAGAACAATGTTGACATGAGCTGAATCCCTCAGGAGACTTTGAATCAGATCAAAGCCTCTCCAAGAAGGCTGCTCCGGAAGCGGGCGCAGAAGCCAGTGGTGGGATCTGACGAGTAAATGTCCCTTGGGCAGCTGTGAGTCCGTGCTTGCCCCGCCCTCGTCTTTCGCCTGACCGCCATTAGTGCAAACACGCACAGCACCATGGGAGGCATCTGATACTGCAGAGGGCTAAGCGATCCGAGTGTGGCGGTAACATTGCTGAAAATGCCCTGCATTCGTTTTTCTAAAGTAACAAATTTTTTTTAAACCATTAAAATCTATGTGTGTTAAAAAAAAAATCAATTTGATGAAAGTTGACAGAGTATTCTACAATCAAAACTTTTTAAAACAAATGCCAGAAAGACCAAACTGAAACAAAAGAGTAAATGTGATATCAAATTCCATGCTATTCAAATAAATAAAATAGAATTACATGAGTTCTAAGAGCTACACTTAGCTCTAGGAATTAATTTTATGTTTGTGACTAGGAAAGCAAAATATTTGTCTTTTTACTTTTGCAAGTAATTAGTTTTCTTACCATAGTTTAATTTTTATTTCATCCGACCTTTACCTGTTTCAATGTGGGTGTTTTATGTTTTTATTGTTGAAATCATCATTGCAACAACCCTTGTAGTGAAGACTATGTATTTATTCACAGGAAGCACAGCACCTGAAAACTGGGTATCACGAACAGTCACAATTTTTGACTTTCACTTTCAAATTATAATTCTTTTCATCAAATTATTATTCAGTTACATTATATACCTAAAGATTTAACTATTCTTCATTTTGAATCAGCTACCCCTATGAGAAAGAGAGAAAGACAGAGAACTAGGACAGTTTTAAAACAAAAATGACATATCTTTGCTTTAACTCAAGAATTTAGATTTTAAAAATAATGAGTAAGCCGAGCTGGATAAAATAAAAATTGGAAGCCAGATGGTACTAATAGTGGTGTTTGAATGGGAAGTGAAATCAGTTATATCAGCTCAAGTCCTAAATAGCAGTGAGTACAATTACACTTTCTTGGTTTTCCTAAGTCTTTCCTAAAGTAGTATCCCAGAAAGCCCAGGTGATGGGTCTGCCTACCTGGAAAGGGCCATGTTGTCAGCCCCCAGGGGAGCACCTCTCCCTGCTGACAATTAGTAGTCTTTCCAAGCTGGTCCTTTGCACTGTAACATCAGCTCGTCTTTTCTCTTGGAGTTAGAGATAACCTGAGTATACATCAGATCAGAAGCAGATGCAGGTATTTCTTGAGTGTGGGGCAGGGAAAATGAGTGAGACTCATCAAAATGCTTTACAGTGCTCTAAGGGTTGTGGTACAGATAGCCAGCACTGTTATTATTGCAAAGACTTGCCCCCGCTTTCTTAACAATGGTAATTTATGAAAAGAGAAAAGAAATGCTGTACTTTTTATGTAACTCCATAAGAGCCTTAGGTGCTCAGACACGTGCAACATTATTAAAATAAAATGCTTCTAATTGTATAGCAACCTATAATTACATATTCCAATTAGACTGGGGCTGCACAAGTGTTATTCATTATTTCACTACTGCTTCTTTGTTACTTTCTTTTTTATTACAGTGGAAAGTCTTCCAGTAGTAGCAGAGGAGGCAGAAGGGTGAGAAGAAATCCCTGATGATTTTTCTTTGATGAAACAATCTGAATACACAAAAGATTTTTAAGCAAAATCTTAGTATGAGTTTTAGTAATCCTAGATTAGGCTAATTTGAAGTATTTATACAGCATACACAATTAAAATATTATTAGCAGCACTATAACCAACAACAGCAGATATTCCTATCCACACTCAGAGACTGCAGTGAATATGTACTTATTTTGGGAATATTGTAAATACAGACATAATAAATAATTCTTTCCCCCAAATTGGTGTCCTGTAATAACTGCTTTATGTTAGAAGAGCACAATGTCATATTTCTACAAGCATCTAATAGGTGGCTGTGTTTTTAAATGTCTGGAGGCAGTGTATAGAATGAAGTGTTTGGTTTATGACGACTCGAGATGCAATCCTGCCTTGGCAGGTGCAGGCGGGGTGGGTAATAGCCTTGGAAGGGAATGTGATGGATGCAGAGAGCCCCCTGAGTCCTCACAACTGTTCAGTTCCTGCCTTGTCTCCTTTTGGCTGCAGTATATTCAATAGTGCATTGCGGTCACATCTACATCATGGAAATCTTATTGGGTGTCATCTGTATGACTGTTCTGCTTGTTCAACTTTCCTGCACAGAATTTGTCCTCAGGAACAGGAGCTTATGTCCTGGGTTAAACGGCACTTCATGGAGTTGTAAAAGCACTTTGACAGATTCTTATTTTTTTCTGTTCACATCATCATTGCCGTTTTCATCAAAAAAAATTCCTAGCATAAAGAGCAATAGATCCAGAAGAATTTCTGTCTAATGCAACTTCGAATTCAGGTGATTTTTAAAGAGATTCCACTTTCCTTGTGTAAGAATGCCTCTTTCTCCTTGATCCTTTCCTGCTAGATGTGAAAATTGAAATGTGGATGCTTTATAAATACAAGAGAAATGATAGTTTCCATATTTTTAGCATCTCTTATTACCATCAGAGTCATTGAAATGTGTGTTTATTTCTTCAGGAGTACATGATTATTTAGACATCTATATTTAATCAGAAGATGATGAACTGTGTTGTGAACCATATGGGGAAACGTCAAAGTGGTTACCCACAACCTAGCACTTGTCCAGAGCAGGTTCCAGCCCAGGCAGGAAAAAGCTCCTGCTACAGTCCCAGTGCTGGAAAGCTGGGTCGTCGGGGAGGAACCAGACTGAGCTGTGTCAGTGTGTGTAGGAGCCAGAGCCAACAAGACCCATGAGCCCTTCGCGGCCAGGGATTTGTGCCGATTCTCCCAGTGAAAGATGCTGCCTCATGATTACTGGGCATCTCGACTGGATTTGTAAAACAGTTACCCAGCCATTGATGCTTTTATTGTGAGAACGATCTTTGCTGTAACAAATGACATAATTGAACCAGTGATTCTTCATTTTTTAACATCATTGCTTAAATTCTTTTCACCATGCTACAGCGGAAACATTTTTCAAGAAGTAAGAATACTTTATCAAAATTTAACTATTGTTTGCTTCTGTGATCTATGGGCTCTTGTGATATTTATTATATGAAACATACTCTTTCTAGACCCATTTGTACTAGGAAAAAAGGGGTATTAAAAGGACTGAATAGGAAGTGTTTAAAATTTTAATTTAATAAAATGCTGGCTTCCCTTAATATGGGAAATGCCGCTAGGACACTTCCACTCCTGAGTTTCAGAGTCCTTCCAAAATCAAAGGGATCTTTTGTGTTTCCCTTGTCACAGACCACACTTCATGCTTTGGAGACTCTTCATCTTGGAAATACCCCTTGTGTTTTCTCCATCTGAGTTAGGAGTCATTTTGGATATTTCCTTCCAACGTTCTCCTTGTTGGATAATCTTGCATCTTCAGTGATTTGGATTTCTGAGACCTTCCGTGGGTTTTCTGAACCCAGCATAACTAAAAGCAACTTCTGCTTGCCACTTCTGGCTGCAACAGTTTTACCTGGTTTTCCTCTCTTTTCTGTTCATGGGTTTGTTATCGGATGGGTTCCGATATTCCTGGGTTCTTTCCCTCCTCAAGCAAAGAATTGAATGAGGGGGACAAAAAAGTAGTTCCAAAGTTTTATTTTAAAATATAGAAAAAAGAAAAAAAGGAAAATTCAGCATAACAATAAAATTGAGCATAACAATCTGCAGCCACCATCTTCCATGGGAGGGGAAAAGGAAAGCTCCTTCCCGGCAGCGCAGTAGAGAGGAAGGCCCCTTGCTTCAGGTGTTGCTTCTATTTATCAAAAGGAGTTCTCGTGGAAACTCAGAACTTCCTGCAGTCCAGGTGAGGGCTCGTGCTTGAAAATCAGGCCTCAGAGTGACGTTAGGTGCAGGCCATTCCCCTAGGTCACGTTCCCTTGCCAGCCAGCCTTAGCCACACGCTATTCCTATTTCAGGTTCACCTTTAAAAACCAAGAATTTGACGTCTTATATCAGCTCCCCTGAAATATTAGCTTCAGCTGTTAATTTTCTGTTCTTCAGTTAGAACAGAAAATCTTGAGGAAAAAATATGACACACTATTGCAAATCTATAAGATATATGCAATTTTTGTATATTTCTACTATCCTGGAAAGTGTATTGATATACAACTTCTTGACTTCTTCTCTCTCTGTTTTTCATCATGTATTCCTGTTGGCTAAGTTTATAGTCTCACGTGGGATGTGCACACAGAGGGAGCTGGACAGTTTGGTTTGTGGCTCCTGTAGCTGACTGAAGAAGAGCTTTGTCCTGTTCTCTGCACATTTAGGCCCCAGTGCGGGGGCCGCCAAGAGGTGCTTGCAAATACTTTTCTAACTGAAATGTGAATGTCTTATAAATAAACTTTATGTAAAACCAGAGATTATTTCCCATTTTTAGCCTTTAAAGCAGTTTCACATCGGTTTCTTCAGTGTCTTGAGGAGTGTCTCTATCTTTGGTTACAATCTTATCATAACATCGTAGTGAAAAAAAAAATCGTAGTGTTAATGAATTTGCTAGGATTAGACCTAAATTACCCTTGCTATACAAAGGCCCGCACCTCCATCACAAGGTTGTTATTTCATTTTTCCAACATGGAAAAAGTATACTGCTAAGTCTGGATGACCTACTTATTAGGCATCTTAAACTAGGAAGGATACTTTTTGTTTATTTTTTTCTTTAGATGAAATACAATTTGTATCAGCCTTTGAGTGATTTGACTATGATACATTGGAACAGATGGCTCCAAACTAGTGATAATTATGCTAGTGAACCTTTTCGAGGTGATATTTGGAAATCTCAGATGAACTTCCTTCTATGTAGAACCTAATGAGATAGAATACTTTCACCTTAGGTGGTTCAGTTTATCATGTTATTCGGTTGAATAGAATTTATTGAACAATACTGATGGCAAAAAATAGTAAAGAGTAAAAAATGAGTATTGCCTTTACTTCCTATTTTCTCCTGTACCCTCAATAAATTTAAAAGAACTACCCGCATCAAGATATTATCTACTGAAATCTGTTACGTAGGCGGGGGCTTGAATCTCAATCTCAGAACTTTCTAACCGTGGGGATTTGGAAAGTTGATTCTATTCTCTCAGCCAGCTGTGCTCCTCTGTAACACAGAGAAAATTTATAACTCCACAGGGATATGTGATTAATTAAAATGTGAATCTTATAGTGCCTGTCAAGGTAAGATAAGCTTATTTTAAATATAGGTTAGTGTTCACCCCTCCTTGAGTAAACCTGGTAATGATCTTAAATTTTACAGTTGAATGTTAATACAGCTGAAGAAAAATTTTATCTAATTTTTTTAGTGAATTATCAAAAGGCTAAACATACTAAATAATGTCTTCTAAAAGTTTGAAGTACAAGGAAAACATGAAGTTTGTTCATGGAAAATCACGATAAAACAATGAGGAAATGACCGGGAGTCAGAAGACGTGTTCTATAGCTCCATCTCTGTCTCAAACACAATATATCAAAGATTAAAAAATCCATCTTCTTTCCTTTCCTATTATTTATTCGCTCACCTCTCCCATTAGACAATCTTAGACAACAATATTAAGCCCCATTAGCTTGTCTTTGTCTTTCTCCCTGAGTCTTATGAGTCATGAATTTTGTTGTTTCTTGCTTCATAATGGTTTCACCATCTACTCTTGCCTTTATAGTTCCACTGCTACACCTTTCTCCAGCCTGTATAATCTTTTTACAATTACAGTATATCCTAATTCACCTTTTTCATTTACTTGAAAAAAAAAAAAAACTAAACCAACTCTTCCAAATATTTTTGCCTGTGTTATTGAAAGGCTGAATATCTTTATAACTAAATGCATCTTCCCCCAAATGTCCAGTTGGAGCAGCCGTATTATATACCTTAGGCACATGCCGTGAACTCCAGTAGTATTGGCACTGTTTGGAATTGTGCATCATGCAGCCTGTGTGGCTTTGCAGTAAAGTCTTATGATTAAATCCCCGTAAATGCCCCTTAAGGAAGGAAAGCACAGGGCGCATCGAGTAAAATAAGAGTCATGCTGCATAAGAATGAGAAAACATAACTTATTGACTTGCTGGGGTCATCATAATTAATGAAGTTTGTTTGTAGTTGCAGAAAAGAAAAAAAAATATTGCAGTTAAAACTATCTAGAGCTGCTCAAACAGCATCGGAGGCGCTTTGCTACCCTTATTGCTGTCATGCCCTTCTTCTCGTGCCTTCTGCCCAACCTCACATTTTTGTCAAAATGAAGGCAAAAGAACTTCAGATCTCAGACGGTGTGCTGGGAGATTAATGAAACACATTCTGGAACAGAGGGAGGTGGAAAAACTTCACACGAAGCTTCTGCATCTGTTACATGAGCTGCCACCAACCATGATCCTGCTGTAGCTAAACTCTCTCTCCTCACTCCTGGAGCCCCTGTCCCCCACTTTCAGATGTCTGTCACCTTCTGAGGCGCACTGGCAAATCCGCTTCTCCACCTCAGTGTTCTGAAGAGAACAGTATTGCTATTAACAACACTCTGTGTATCTCAGAAGCCCAAGGCGCCTGCCCATTACAGAAAGGTGGGCTCATTTCCTATGTGTACAAAATTCATTTATAATTTCCATGTGCTTTATATGCATCCTACTAAAATTTAGTTAGAAGTTTATCATGTACTTAATGTGCTGCAAGCTTTCACTTTAATTTAGATACTGTGGAGAATAGACATACACTGTAAAATGAGTAGAAAAGTGTAGAAAATCAAAAGTTTTAGGAAAGAAAAAAGGGAATGTTATTTTAACCACTGTTGCTAAATCCAGGACTGCTGATTACCAGAATGAGTTAGGGAGTGTTTGGCGAGAAGGGTGGGGCACCTGTCAGTAAATGCTCTGCTGGAAGTTGGTCTCTTCTTTGGGTTTCATAAACAAGAGCTGTTTACAAAGCACACACCATTACTGGAGTTCCCTGAATAGTAGTCACTAAAGACTGTGCTTTGTGAAATTAGATGATAATTGCAATTCCAGCATTTGAATACACCCGTGTTGCAGTAAATATGAACAGGAGTGTCTTGAACTAAATAATAGATGAAGAAAGCACTGTAGTCTAGAGCTTCAGTGTTATCAAGGCCAAACATAAGGTCTCTCTTCACATTTGCTACTTGCCATCTCTGAGCAAAGAGGTGACTGCTTCACCTCTAGAATCAGTAATGGACTCTAGAAAGAAAGTTGGAAAGGAAACCAAGTAGCCCATTGGAGTCATTGAAGGTTTTTTTTCCCACTTGGCTGAGGGAGTTATAAATATCATAATGAAGTGGGTTGGGAGGCAGCAGTAATGCCACATAAGAGGGCTACATAATTTTGTTTATGTTCTTTCTGAATAACTTGAGGTTTTAGTGAAAAAGGACCCTGTCAAAGAACTTTGTTGCTGAGGCTATTCAGACTCTAACCACCGCAGATTACTGCTCTGAGGATTTCCATTAAAGGTGGCCGGATCAGACATGAAGCTCCAGTCACAGAGTATATTTGTAGGGTTTATTCCTTCTTGGGACACTGGCAGTCGGAGGATTTCCCCAAGAGTAGATTTCAACAAGCAAGTATTTGTGGAGAGTTGGATAGAAAGAATTCTATTATGTGAATATCTAACCCTTGTCTGTATAGAAATATAGCTCTAGAGACACATCTATCTCTAAGTACATAAAATATACATGAGTCTATGAAATATGCATTCAGTAGAAATTGTTATACAATGTTAACAAAACACTCTTACATATTTTATCTTGTCTTTTTGAGGTGGCTCTTTTTCTTTCAGAATAATCTTTGAATAGAGTGTGTTGTCCTTTATATTTTTCATACCTATGCAGCAATCAAAAGCATAACAAATATATCATTAAAGGGTATAAAGTATGACAAAAAACCATTACATGGAAAGTTAAAAATAAAAAGCCATCTGATTAAAGATAAATTGATTGTATCATTATTTCATTCATTCATTTCTTTGTTCAAAAATATTTATTAAGTGCCTAGAACCTACCAGGCAGTCTTCTATGTTTGAAGACTTGCTGGGAGAGACAGACCATAAGTAGTATCTCTGGGGCAGCTATGTTCTCTGAAGAAAAGATAGAGAAAATGCTTAGGAAGTACTTGCTATTTCATGAATGTCCAGGAAAGACCTTTTGGTGATGGTTCACAAAGGTCAGGAAGAAAGCACGTCCCAGCCAGAGGAAGAAGCATGGACAGGGCCCCAAGGCAGATGAGACTCAAGCCAACCAAGTTTCTGTTAAACTGGGCATTAAAGATACATTTTACCAAGGATCTTTCATAATATAGTTTGTAAAAACAGTTCTTTGTTTATAGAGACCTAAATATGTGTTATGAGAGGCAGTAGAATGTAGCAGAAATAAAATTGGATTGAGATCTAGCTCATACTTCCAATGTTTGCCAATGACGTGCTATAATTTTGGAAAAGGTCTAGAATTTCTACTTTGGTCAATCTGTCTTTTTTCTTTTTTTAATGTAAGTTAAATGTATTGATAAATTTATATATTAAAAACATAAAGCATATACATGTTAATGGGGTACTATGTGATGTTTCAATGCATAGATACATTTTATGATCTTCAAATTAGGCAAAGTTACCTATATTAAAAACAAATTAGGTTAAGTTATCTATGTTTAAAAAACATTTTTAATTTTTGATGTTGCAAACTTTAAAGCTCATTTCTTTGAGCTTTTTGAAATGAAGAATATAAAATTATTCTCTATAGTCACCATAATGTGAAATAGCACAACAGAGCATCATACTCTTATCTACGTATAACTTACTACCTCTTCAGTAACCTCTCATCATCCTTCCCTCCCTCCTACTCCCTTCTCCCTCCCTCTCCCTCTCTCCCTCGCTCTCTCTCTCTCTGTCTCTCACACCTCTGACATACAGGTTCATTTCCTTTGGATATACACCCAGCAGTGGGACAGCTGGATCATATTCTATTTTTAATTTGGGGGGGCTCCCACACTGTTCTCCACTATGGTTGTGCTCATTTACATTCCTGCTGACAATGTGCAAGAATTCCCTTTTCCCCACATTCTCTCCAGCACTGGTTAGCTTTTGTCTTTTTGATAATAGCAATTCCTACAAGAGAAAGGTGATATCTCCTCGTGGTTTTGAAGTGTTTTTCCCTGATGATAACCTGTTTATTAATTGCATTATTCCACACTGATTTTGTGTCTATTTACCAGGTCAATACTTGTATTTTGAAATATCCCACTGTAAAGGGAGATTTGTCAATAATTCCTTATACTTCAACTTTTAAAAAATTCTGTAACTATTTATATATACAATTTAATATTTGGGGTCCAGTGTTAAACTAAAATTGAATTATTATAATCTATTACTTTATCACTTACCTTTATCATTTAGGATGAGTTTTGCCTTAAAATTTATTTTGCCTAATATATAACATGGCCAAAAGCAATCTTTTCATATTTGTTGTCTATAGTATTTGCTTAATGTGTCTTTCTCATCCTTACAATTTTAACCAGATATAACTGTCATCCAATGAACTGTACCTTTTTAAAGTGGACGATTTAATAGGTTTACATATGTGTATACCATGAAACTATGTCCACCATTAAAGATGACAAACATATTCATTGGCCCAAAATTTTCTTAGTGTTTTTTTCCATATTTTTCTTTCAACAATTATATGCTATATCTTATTTAGATTCTCTCGTAAATAACAAATAGACACATTTTGTATGTCTTCCTTTTCTAGTCTATTTCTCTGTTAATAGGTTAGGGCCATTATCTTACTTAGTTTCTGACATATATTTTATTTATAAGGGTATGTTAATGGAAATTCCTTTTGGTTTTTTGTTTACATGAAATTGGATTTATTTTGCTGTCATTCGTGTAAGGTTTTCCATATTGTAGGACAGACAATTCTAGACTGATGGTTCCTTTGTCTAATTATTTTGAATGTGACACTTCATTCTTGCTTCCATTATTGCAGTTAGAATGTTTTCTGCCAATTTAATTGTCCTCCTTTTTGTCCTTTATTCTCCTTTTGCAATTCCTATTTGACATCTGCCAGGATTTGTTACTCAATCGCCTGTCTCTTCCCCCTCGTTCTCCCTTTAACTATGTCTAATCTGCTCTTTTGCCACATATTAATATTTTTTCTTTTCAGATGTTATACTTTCTAAAAGTTGTTTCATTATTTTTCAAACTTGCTTGCACAATTTCAGTATACTCTCGTTTTTCTTCTTTTATTTTACCCTCTTTAAAAATCATAAATAGTCATTTTGCATATATCTAGCTCAGCAACTTAGAATGTAATAGTTGAAGTAAACTATGCCAGTGTTTGTTTTGCTCACTCTCCTCCGGAGAGGGCTCCTATTTACCTTTGCTGGGAGCCAGGCCTCCGGATCTGGTAGCTTCTAGTCCCCTTTAATTATTCAATTTAAGGTGGTAGATTCAGGTCCAGTTTCTCAAATTGCTACAGCCTGAGTTTTATTCTGTTAATACCAGAGCTGGCAATATCATTTGATCCCAATCTTTCTCCTGGGAAAACCCATTATTTACATTTGCATATCATCAAGGTCTGATGTCAGCTCTGAGGCTTGTTTTGTTTCATTTTGTTTTGCTCTCCTTCCTTTCTTAGAGCGGCCTTTGGCTATTTTCAAAATTCCAGAAACTCTCTTTAAACTCAATATGATATCAAAATATCTGTCTCTTATATTACCCAGAATTTAATTTTGTTGTTTTGTGAGTAAACTTTAGAGTATATAATTCTCCATATTTTAGTTGTAGAGGCCCCATCATTTTGTATTTCATCACTCTTCCCCTTAATTATAGCGTATATTGTAAAAAATAGTATATAGCAGTACTGACTTTAAAAATCTGCAAATATATTTTAAAATAAATGATTCAAACTATTTCTATGGATTTGGTTCTACTGCATACTTTGTGTTTCCTATTTATTTTTATGGCTTCTTTTCCTTTTATATCTTCGAGTAGATTGGTTTGAATTCCATTTATTATTTAATTGTTGCCTCTGGTTTGAACATTTTAATCGTATTCTATTTTGTTGGTAGTCACTAAGTTCATTATATATACTTTAAGTCTGAAATTATTATCTCTATTTTCTAGCAGTAACAACTATTGCAATACATCAAACTAACTCCCCAAATAATGGCTTAAAACAGCAAGCCTTCATTCTCATTTATGAGTTTGTGGATCAGCTATGTGGCTCTGCTTCTTTGGGTCATGTTAGGTGGGTAAAGGACTACCTCATGCCCTGCATTCAGAAACAAGCTTGTTTGGCAGTTCTGTGGTGTCTGGCTGGTCTTGGTCAGTGTGGGTCATGTTATGGAAGTGACCCAAAGCAGAGTAGTTTCTTGCCTCTCATGATCTAGCAGGCCGGACTGTTCTTGTTCACACAGAGCCTCAGAGTTCCATGAGGCTGAGTGACAGCATGCCTGGCCCTTGGGGGCTTGTAATGGAGCCGGGATGCTATCTTATCCATCACATGGTTTGGTAAAATAAGTGGCAAGGCTGCCGGGATTCAAAGAATGGCGAAAAAGATTTCAGGAAAAGATGAATAGCAACTATTTTTATAATCATATCACCATTCTAGCTCTACTTTATCTTTGAGAAAAGGATTATCTCTAAATACATTTACCTCTCATAATGTGCCTATCATTTCTTTGTTCATTATCACTTGTATTTTTCATTATTTATACAGTACATTTTACATTAATTCTGTTAGTCAGGGTCTCTGTATACACTGTATGTATCTGTTAATAATTCTTCAACATTACTTTAAACAGTAATTTACTTGTGTAAAATAATTTTATATTCACATTTGTTTTCACTAAGAATTCTAAAGGCACAATTTTATTGTTTTTCAGTATTTCCTTTGGCTAATAAGTGAAGTTCATTCTTTGGAGGTAATCTACGTTTGCTTTCTGGTTAGATGCTCTTATTATTTTCCTATTAACTTTTAATAATATATTGTTTTCAAACAAAATATCTAGGCATGGATTTATTTATGTATGTATGTTTTGTTTTGCTTTAGACACTGAGCTTTATCAACATGAAAACTCCCATTTTCTTAATATTGATGTGTTTTCCAAAATTATTTACTTACATATAGTTTCTCATTCCATTAGTCTATGATTTTAATTTGGATTTCATAACAGATACATACTGAACCTTCTCATTCTATCCTGAACATCTTTTAGAAATTTATTTTTCATCCGAATTTTTCACTGGATTACAGTTTAGGTCTCTTAAGCAATGTAATTAAAATTTTAATGCATCCACTTCTCAAAAGAATGTTAAATATGGTTTTACTTCTTAGAATTGCAGGAATTTCCAGATGTATAGATTCAGTGAAAGAGAGAGTCTGCCAAAAAATGTATATATATTAGGAAAAGAAAAACTTACATAAATATTTTAATACTAAATTTATTGAGACTTCATGAGATTAATACAAGCTACATTTGGCCTCTACAATTACAAGACGTGCTCAATGTGGTGGCTATTAGCGTCTAGACATTTATTAGTATAACAAACTGGTGAAGTGTGGATTCATTTTTTGGTTCTCTCTCTCTCTCTCTCCCCCTCTCTTTCTTATTCTATCATCTATCTATCTGTCTGTCTGTCTATCTATCATCTACCTCTCTAGGTACATATATAATATAGGGTTTATTTTTATAAACATGATTTACACCAAACTAATCATTGAACATTCTAATCAATGTCTACATTTTTCCAATTATTTTAGTTTATGCGTTTTTAAAATTATGATCTGAATAAACTCATAATACAGTTGGTTTTTGATGTCTCAGGATTTGCATTCAGTGTATAGGTTCAAAATCTGTGTGTGTGTGTGTGTGTGTGTGTGTGTGTGTGTGTGTGTCTCTGTCACTCATTTTTATTTCTTTGCAGTTATTCATATTCACTGATGAAGTTTTATCTTTTTATCCCTTTGTATTTTATTTTTAATTGTTTTTAGTACATGTTTGCAGTACATAATGATTACATTAATGAGGGAGGGTTGGTAAATGCACATAACACATCTTAATTCCTTTTTTCATCCTTTTCCCTCTACTCATTCCCCTCTCCTTCCATGTATTTTCCCTTTCCTTTTTGCAAAAGATCTATTCTCCTGTTTCTTATTTTCTTTTCTTTTGTTTCATAATTTATTTTTACTTTGGGTTTCTCATATAAGAGAAATCACGTGATATTTAAACTATTTAAACTTGTGTGTCTGATTTATTTTACTTAACATTATGGTCTCAAGGTGCATCCATTTTCCTACAAAATAACTTCTGTAGAGATTCTTAAATACTTTCTTTGATGGTGATGTAATTGTGGTCTTGTTTAGCACGTTCTTCTTTCCCCTGTATTTTCTGCAAAGTGCAATTGAATTTAGATGCTATAGAATAAAGATTCCATTATTGGAAAAGCAAGCTGGCTTCATAGAAGGTTCATAGAAGGTGATACATACTTTCTTCAGAAATGGATAATTTCTGATAATCTATAATTTTGATGACTTTATCAACCAGTGATGATCATTCCTAGATACATTAATTTACTGGGAATTGCAAAATATTCTATTTCCATAATTCCTAATGTTTCATTAGGTAGAATAATTTTATAAAGAGATTGTGACTGATCAGATGTTTGATTGCCCCGAGGTATACTGGCAAAGGAAGGGCAATTTATTTATGTATTTATTCATTTATGTATTTGATATGGAGTCTCCCTATGTTGTCTAGGCTAGCTTCAAACTCCTGGCTCAAGCAATTCTTCTGTCTCAAGACAGAGGTTTGGGAAGACAATTTAAGTGTTTGTTTCCCTTGATTTTCCATTTATCCAAATATTCATTTTATTCCCCAGCATCATCCAATATTTACAAATGAAATCTTTTTTTCTCTCTTTGTTTTGAAAAGGTATTAATATGAATGCCCAAACTGTTTCATCATTGGCCAAGTAGTCAAAGTAGTTCTTGAGTATCTCTCATAGCTTTCTCACTCTCTGATATGACAAGAGGTTTCAGGATCATCTTTCAATTTCTCATTCCATTTCTGGAATCAGCTGATTTTTCAAGGTGCTCTACTTCCTTTATTTAGAAATCACAGTCTGGGAGCCAAGTTTATGCATTGCTGTTCGTTTATTAATTGCTTCTAGACTTTTCCATGGCTAGAGTTCAGAATTATGTATTTTTTATATAAAATGTATCATATATCTACACTAATAATTTAAATTCAAATTCAGGACAATTCATGGTTTTCACATGTACTCATCAGTCTCAACATTTGTAGTTCCTTTTATTGTACTGAAAAAATCTCATTTTTCAAAACATTTATTTCCTTCATTACTGAATTCACACACAATATTCTTAGAATAACAATACTGACACTACTACCAACAAAATAGTATTGAAAATGATGTAATTTTTTTTAGTTCTTTTGGTTCTGTTTCCAGAAATACATCAAATTATTATGATTTAACTTCACTTAGAAAAGTTATTTTATGTAATGTTATGAGCAGAATATATGTTTAAAGTCAATTGTTTTACATTTTTCTTTTAGAAGCCACTTTGCTCTATATTTAAGCTGCATTCAGACTGCTCCTACACATTCCTCCTGACTACCTCTTGGTGATGTGGGTGCTTTCTGCTCTCAGCATGCCCAGGTGTCTGCCTTCCTTTCCTCAGTTTGCACCTGCATAGGTTTCTTCTCATCTATTTAAATCTTTAATTTACTCTTAGTTTCTCTTTCTCTGTGGGGGTGAGTTAACTACACTCACCGTCTCATGGGTCTTCCAAGTCTATCTAGCCGAGCAGCCTGGAGCTCATGGCACCACTACAGTTTGGCCAGGAGTCTAGATCCACATCTGAGTACTCTTTGCCCGACTGAGGGTGTGTAAAAAAGTGATTCCTCTGAGCCTACCTCCTAGTATAAAGGTGCTCAAAATGGGGAAGTGTTAAAAGAGAGCAGCAGCCAACATCCAATAGTGGCCAATGGTCAAATACAGAGAAATTTGAGACATAATAATAGTGTTGAATTATAGCTCATAGAATAATATTATAATAGAAATACTTGTTTGTCCATATTGATATAAAGAGTAGAATAAATAAATGTGAGTGGAGTGGAAAAGAAGCAGCTCTTCTTTGCTGAAGAATTCTATTCATAAACACACAGGGGATAAGAGAAATAGAAAATCTCCATCAGAACAGAATAGTAATGATTACGGCAGTAACACTAACTGATGCTAAAAATAACATAAAGTGTAATAATTTAAGGAGAACATTTTCTTCCTACATCCCAATATCTATCATCCATTTTGGTCTTTATTTTAAATGGGAAGGGAAACAAGGGCAGGAAAACTGAAAAAAAAATAAGGAGCAGCAGGATGATGTTGGAGTCTCAAAGAATCTTCTATGAGATATTTATTAAATAGGAAGAGAAGAATGATAGCTTTGTAATAAATAAATAGGTAAACAGACAACAACTTAACCAACTGAATATCCAACCGAACCAATTGTGGTTAACATTATCTGTAATAAGATCTATTGACATCATGTACCTTTGATATAAGAAAGTGTACTACTTCTGTGACATACTTACCAGGAATAGTTAAAACTCAGCCCAGTTACAACACAGTGTCAAATAACCCAACTTGAGAGGTGCTCTTTAAAATAGCTAGTCTGTTCTCTTTAGCAGTGTCGAGGCCATGACAGGAAAGAAGGGCTGCTGAGCTGTTACAAATCACAAGAGACTAAAGAGACAGGAAAACTAAGTGTATAAGGATATTGGATTCTGGAACAGGGAAAGGGCATTAGTGGGAAAATTTCTAAGATTTAGTAAAATGTGCATATGAGTTAATAGTACTTTACAAATGTTAGTTTTTAGTTTCTGTAACTGTATTACAACTGTACTATTGTTAATGTTAGAGAAAGCTAGGTGGAGTATTTGGGAATTCTCTCTACCATATTGCAATTTTGTTCTCAATCTAAAACTATTTCAAAATACAAAGTTTAAAAACTAAAAGCACAAGGCAAACCTCTAACATCACTGCAAGCTAGAATTCCTGTTTGGCTATTAATTCAATCACTTTTTTAATTCAAATTTCATTAGTTGACTTATTTATTAAAACTACTTATCAACTTAATAGATTGACTGTTTTTTCTATGTTGTTATTCTTTCTTTATCCAGTATTGTCACAAATTTATCTTTTAGTCCTTTCATAATAGTTTTTATTTTCAGTGAACGATTGCCTTAATTTTCTGATCTTTATATCTGCTTATTCTCTTTCATGATATTTGACATATTTCTATAGTTTGGGATTTGGTGGGGTACTGTATTTCAAGCTTCCATCCCTACAAAATTTACTGGGGCCAATTTTTCCCAAATAATGGTTAACAGAGGAATTTCATTTTGCTTTGCTGGGTCCAAAGGTTTCCGTGTTTTCATTTAATTTTCTAGGATCATTTTGCAAGCTTATACTTTGAATTCTTGGACACTTACCCTCTCCCTGCATCCTAAAGGAAGGGTCAGTTGGAGAACTTTCTAGATCCCTTTTATAGGAAAGAGTCTTTCTGATCTAAGCCTACCTGGTAGAGGCACTTTAGAGAGAGGAGGGCGTGAGATAAGGTTTGATGTAACTGTTTGAGCACTGGAAGGCCAGCTCCTGCCCCTCAGCCCAGACTGAGCCCCTCAAAATCCTTGTTTTCACCATGCTTTTAGTCATAGATGGAAGTTCTGGTTTTAAAGTCTTCATCTCTGCCACTTAAGGGGTTTTCCTTTATTTCAGTTTGTTTAAAAAAAAAGTCAGATTTTATCCATCATTTTTTATGTTCAAA
>PVJO010020059.1:9700-33004 GCA_004026905.1 Hystrix cristata | reverse complement strand
ATGCTTGTTTCTGTGTTCCCTTCATGTGGAGTATTATTTTCCATCCTTTGAATTTTGGTCTATGACTATCCTTCTGAGTTAAATGTATTTCTTGTATGCAGCATATTTTTAGATCTTGTTTCTTGATCCATTCTGCCAATCTGTTTCTTTTGATTGGTGCCTTGAGACCGTTTACATACATGGTTACAACTGATATATATTGACTTATCCTTGTCATGTTATTTTCATGTTGTTGGTTTCCTTTCTTTCCTCTCTGTTTAATTGCTTGATTTGCCTGGCCAATTCACTCTGTTGGGGTTTATGGAGTTGTAATAATCACTGTCTTTTTCTAGAATATCCTTGAAAACAGTTTGGAGTGCTGGTTTTGTGGTCATGAATTTTCTCAGGGGTTCTTTGTCGTGGAAGTATCTTATTTCACTATTAGTTTTGAAAGATCGTTTTGCAGGGTAGATCAATTTGGATTGGAGTTTGTTTGTTTTTAAGGCTTGAAAGACTTCAGTCCAAGCTCTCCTTGATTTAAGGGTTTGTGTTGAGGCATCTGCTGTGATTCTGATGGGCTTTCCTTTCTAGGAGATTTGTTTATTTTCTGAAATGGCTTTTAATATTCCGCTCTTGTGTTAAATTTCTGGGATCTTGATTATTACATCCCTCGGTGTAGTTTTTTTTATTTTATTTTATTTTATTTTATTTATTTATTTATTTATTTATTTATTTATTTATTTATTTATTTTTTAATAGGGCTCATTGGAGTTCCCTATGCCTCACTTATCTGCATCTTGAATTCTTTTTCCAAGCTTGGGAAGTTTTCTGCCATTACTTCTGTGAATATTTTTTTTTTAATGTCTTTTGTTCTAGCTCCTGCTTTTTCATTGACTTTTATCAATCTTATGTTATTCTTCTTTCCATAATCTAGCAACTGTTGTATTGATTTTTCATGAACCCTTGCTATTTTTAAGAAACCTTTCTTTCTTTTCATGATCTCTACCTGCAAACCTGTCTTCTACATCTGGTATTCTGTCCTCACATTGATTCCCTGTGTTGAGTATATTTTAAATAAAATTCTTAATCTCCTGGATATCTGTTTAAATCTGTTTCATGTATTCTATTCCTTTCCTATGTTGGACATTCATGGTTCCATCATTTTCCTAAGCTCTTTTATTATTTTTTAATCTGTATCTATTTTAGATTTACTAAACATGTCCTTCATTATGGTCATTATTTTTGTAGTTATCTGAGAAATTATTTCTAATTTGAGTTTTTCTAGAGTTTTATTCACCTGCTTTGTCACTTCAGATGTTATCATTATAGAGAGCTCAGGTGGGTGTCTGTCAAATTCTTCCACCTCATTGTCCCCTGAATTTGCTTTTGGCGAGCTGGAAGTCTAGGGCTGCATCTTGTTTCTGTGTCTTCTCATTTTCTTTCTTTTTTTTTTTTTTTTTTTTTTTTTTTTTTTTTTTTTTTTTTTTTTGGTTTACTTTCTGCATAGATGTTTGGAAAATGCTTAAGATAGGTGGCTTTAATGGTAGTATTGAGAACCCTTGAGGAAATGACTACTTTTAGAGATGTCATCTAGGTGTAGCTGGCTTTTGGCTTTTGAGTCTATTGCAAGATCCTACCTCTTCATTTCACTGGGGATAAGAATTTGCTGCCTTTCTGGCCTAGCCTCTGGTTCTTTGATACTGTTCTATAGTACTGTTTGACTCTCAGGCAATCTCAGTCTTGGTATATAAGGAAGAACACTGATTAGAACAGCTATGTCACCCTCTCTAAAGTATTACAATCAGTAATACCAGTAGTATCAAGCATATCCTAGAACGTGACAAACTGTTAAATATTAATTTGCCACCTTTAACTGTATGAACAAGATTTGTAGTTACATAATGAAATCTAAAATCAGAAAAATATATACAGTAAGTATCCTCTCAATATGGTGATTTTACTTTCATAGGAGAAAATTTAAAAGGGGTAGGTGAAAAAATAGAAAAATAGAAGATGAGAAGGAGATTAGAATCATGGTTGAATGACAAAGGAAGTTTACACAAACTGGGAAACTGATGAAGAAGGTAGGAGGAAAAGAATGCAGGAAGAAACAGAAACAAGAACAGAACAAAACAACATAAAAAACAAACTGGAAACAATGTTCACATCCATATTAAAACAAGAAAAAGAAGAAAGAAAGAAAGAAAGAAAGAAAGAAAGAAAGAAAGAAAGAAAGAAAGAAAGAAAGAAAGAAAGAAAGAAAGAAAGAAAAATATCCACTTTGAGGTGTGTCTCTGCTTTCACTGGTAAACAAAGGGGACAGCCAGATCTGTGTTGATGGATCCCAGCACGCCTGCAATAGAATTATGGTGGGGTGGTAGATAATCCCAGAAAACCTGTGTTTTCATCTGCACTGATGTTCAGGCTGTTTCCGGTTTCTGGTTGTGAGGCTGGGAAAAGAGTTGTTCAGTCTGCAACACTCCAGGTGTCTCCTGCCAGCTTGAACTCTGTTCTCTGACCTTGGGGGTCTTCCACAGTTGTGCCTCACCCTGATACTGGGAGCCCCAAGATGGAGCCAATACACTGCTGCTCTGAGGCCTGAATTTAATTGGCCCGTTTCTGAAATGGAGACCAGTCAATCATTTTCTCTCGGGGATGCACGAACCAGACTGGAATCACTAATCAGCCACTGCAGTCCACATTGTCCACTGCTCTGTTCCACTGGTTTGTTTCTCCATGGAGGTCTCTGGGGTCACCAAAGTCACTGTGTCTTTCCAGACTTTACCTGACCCTCCCACACCATAAGGCAGCACTGAAGGAGAAGCTGCACTTGCCACTTTCCTCTTCTGCATTGAAGTTTCTGTCTTTGTGCTCCTTGTGGGCTCCAATTCTCACTTTGGATACTTCCTGGGTACCATGGACTCACTACCCTCCTTCTCTTCTCCATGTTGCTGTATTCCAATGTCTGTACTCCAAATCACTGCTGGTCACAACTCTGTCATCTTCCTGGAAGTCTTGAGTGCTTGAGATTTTGTGTGTGTGTGTGGCTTCCATTTTAAAAGAAACCTCATATTATATTTAAACATTGTTTTCATTGAACATGTTGTGAAGAAACAATTTCTGCCCCCTAATTTTTCTTTTGTTGTATCGTTGTAATTTTTCTTTATCTTGACTTTTTACAAGCAAATTTTATTTCAGCGAAATCCACTTCAGTATAATACACAATGTGCTTTGCCTAACATGCATTTTAATATTTATGGTAATTATAAAGGGCGGCACACAAGTGATACAATTCATTAGGTTTTGATATACTTTCTTCCTTTCAGAAAAAAGCTAATCTCATCCTTCTCTTATGTATTGCTGGCATCAAGCCCCATGCACAAAACTTTTACAAAATTCTGTTATGAGATAACAGTTATTTTCCAGTTCAAAGGAGTTAAACACATACTATCTGAAAATATCCCAACTTGGTATACTGATTATTTCAAGCTGAAATCACTGGAGGGAATGAAACTACAGAAAGGGCTGTTTGGCCTGTTATTCCAGACAATCTCACAGACCTATGAGTTTGTTATTTCCACGAGATTGCCAACTTTTTAAACAAAACTTTGCTGGTGTCTGCGATAAAAACAACAAAAACTGAAAGAGCTTTCCTTTCCTTAAGTCTTGAGAGTTTGGCTTTGTGACTAAAGGGGAAACTATCTTTTTCTCAGCCTGGCAAGCAACACAAGTATCAGCTTGTGTCTTCGTACTGGAAAGTTGGCCACAGATGGTTTTTGTAGTCCTAGCTTTTGTTACTTGATTAGTGTTGGGAAACTCCCATCCAAGCATGACCTGCCCAATGTCACAGATAGCAGATCTGTGACCAGAGTTATGTCATATTGAAGCAGCAAATTCTGTCTAAGCCATGGAAACTCGAACTTACTGTCATCCCAAATCAAAGAATAAAATTAGAGACACCATAAAGAAGTTAGGAGATTGTTTATTAAAAGTAACAAGAAAGAAAAAAAAAAGTAACAAGAAGTTCTTGGATTTCCAGGAGGAGTCCACAATGGATCATCACATCCCCTCCATCCAGACCTGCTTATGGGTAAATGAAGCAGAGCAATTGCCCAATTGTTGAGTGGCCACATATCAAAGGTGGCTGTATGGATTTAAAACAAACAATTGGAAACTCAATTACTCAGCATCAAGGTTTATGGGAAACTAAGATTTTAAATAAAAACTAGTTATTTTTAATCTTAAGTTCCTCAAAATTCATTAACTATGGGGGGGTAATACAACTCCCTTTAGTAGGGAAGCAGTTCATTCTATGTTGTCTGAGGAATTTCATTCTTGGTCCAAAGTTCTAGTTCACTGGCTATCCTTATGTTAATTCTCATCGGTAAGACTCATCACCCAACACCATCTCAGATCCTTTCCTTAGTTTGCTACCTCTTCATAAGCTAACTATATTTTACAATTTTTTTAGGTGAACACAGGCTCCATCCTTAACCATTCATGACAAGAAAGGACTTTTGCTACCCTAGTTTGCCTAGAGTAAAAAGATTCATGGTCATGACAACTTCAAGATTCCTCTTCCTTTTCTAATCCAGCTACCATTTTTACTTAAATTCATACCAGTTTACAATTAATTTTCTCTCAGCTTTTTTTTTTAATTCCACTATACCCAGATTCTCAATTTCTCTTTGCATGTAATTATTGTACCTCTCATAGTAGCAAACATTTTAAAAGATAATTTAAATTTCTCATTGAAATTATGGTCCTTTTGAGACATGAAATATGAAAACTTCTGTTATCCCTTACCCTTGGAATTTACAAACAGAAAGGATGGGAGTAGGCACTGTAATTTTTCTCACACAAATCTTCTATCTCTGAAATGTATTTTTTAATCATCACAAATTACTTCCCCAGTAAATTCCCCTTGGCTCCGGAGAAAAACAAAACAAAAACAACAACAAAAAACTCTTGCTGCTTCTGAATTATTTCTATGAATCTTGAATTTGTGGTATACAGTTGCATTCATTTCTTCTTCCATGAAAATCTTTTGATTTTCTGTTTCCTTTTACAAATTCTTTTAGATTTTCTGCCTAAATGGATACATAGATTATTGAATATTTGTGTGCAGATAGCCAACCAAATGGTTGAAACTCCAAAATATTATTATAGGTAGCTAAGTTAGATAGAAAATTAATAGGCAGTCAGACAGGTCTAGGCCCTCGAGGGAGTCAGTGCAAAAGATGAGAACACATTAGATGCATCTGAAGAAGCCAAGACCTCAAGATTAAAGTCACAATTAATGGAAAGGGGAACAGGGAGAGGGCAGGGGGAAAGGAATGGAAGAGCAAGAAATAAAGAATAGAAAGAAAAAAATGGAAACAAAGCTTTTGTAAATATGGAAGGGAGGAGGGTTTTAAGGGAGAGCAGGTGAATGAGGAAAAAAAGAAGCAGCGATATATATCATGTATAGGTTCAAATTCCTTATGATGAATGTTATCATTATATGTATCTAAAATGTACTGCTAAAATAAAATAAAATAAAAAATTAAAGTCACAATAGCCAGATTTACATTCTTCCCTAGGGAATCGGTGGACTTTTGAAATTATATTGTAACTGGTGCCACCCTTTCGTGATTTCCTGTAGAAATAGACCATTATCTCACGAGAAGTGGAACATCCTCTCTCAACTACTGAGACTAAGACTAAGACTAAGATTACTAAAACTAATGATAAGCCTAAAACTATACATTATTGAATTCCACAGATTTCTACCACCCAAAACCCATAAAAGACCCCCAGTTCCCAACTGTGTGTACCTCATTCCTTTGAGTACCCAATCTTCCCTCTCTCAATAAATATTTCCCATTCTTAACCTCCATTGTTCTTTGGAATTTATTCTTCCATTTTGGGGAATATGAATTCAACACATCTACCATCTAGCAGGTTGGGAGTTGCATATCACTTATATCAATATGACTAGACAATAATGTGAGGATTACAACCCTATTTTTGATTAAGTAAATCTTTTCTTTTTAAGCTGGCAGTGATAGTAGCTTAAATTTTTATAGTGTAACATTTTTGGTTCCTCTTTAGAGACTGGTTCATGTTTGTTTTGGCCTCATGTACAAATATTTATTATGGTCGTATTATAGGCAACTAAATTAGGTAGAAATTAATAGGCAGTCAGACAGGGACAGGCCCAGAAAGTCAGTGCAAAAGACGAGAACACATCAAAAAGATGAGATGGCTGGAAGTGCATCTGAAGAAAGTAATGCCTCAGGATAAAGTCACAATGGCCAGACTTGCATACTTCACTAAGGGATGAAAGAAAACTGGAGATTATATTGACTTTAGTACCACCTGGTCCATTAAATCCAGATATGCACACCCAGGTGGGTGACCAGAACACCTGGACCCATCTTTTCCCCAGAATGTTCCTATTTAGGGGTCATAGATAAGCCAAGTTTAATGGTTCTAGCCATATATTCTTGCTATGTGCCCCCCTTCCATATTAGCTAAGCAGCTGTGCTTGTAATTTTATTGGTGGTTTATAGTCTGACCCAATTTGTACTCACATTTGTGATTTTGCTGTGTCAATTAGCCCTGACAGGAAGTCTTGGTGACAACCAACTTTCAGAACCCCCTCCTGTCCCTCAGGAGATACTCTTATCCTCCAATAAACCTCTCCTGTTCTTAAACTCTTTTGTCCTTTGTAACTCTTTCTTCAGTTTCAAGGGATGTGAACTCAACACATCTGACATCTAGCAAGTTGGGAGTTATGTTTCTCCTCTAGCAGTTGGAGTCATTTGATTAGGTATGCGTTTGACTTAAAATTTTGTTTTATAGTTAAAGCACAGTAGCAACTTTTGTTTTACTTCATTTTCCAGAGCTGAAGTAAACATATATACTCAAAAAGAAATACACTATTAAGACTTTTAAAGACAAGCTACTCTAATTGCACAACAGAAAACTCATTTGTTTTTCATCATAGTTAACAATCTGTTCTCTGATAGAGAAGAGCAAATTGAAGATAAATGCAACTGAATGGACTGGGTAGTGCCTTGGTATAATTCAGACTGCAAAATAGTTCTTACCAAAATTAAAAGCAAATGTCTTTGCCTTGCAAATTGTAGAGTCATTGCTAAGAAAAAAATAAACACTTGGAAACTGATTAAATTTAACTTATTTATTTTATAATGTTATATATACCATACAAATTAGAATATTGGAAATGAGAATATCCTGCCCTAAAATAGGACAAAAAGAAAAGATAAAGGTATTTGTTGTCTGTCCTAGAAAAAATCTGATAATGAGATATTTTAAAGAGACATTTCAAGAATGCCTATGGTCAACTCAGTTGAATTAAAAGTTGATATTCTGTATTGAAGATATACATACATATTTTGTTGAGGTGTCTTTTTTAAAATATTCTGTTGGATCATACTATCTCAATTTAGATAAGTGTTCAACCATTAAACCAAATCCGCAACCTAAGCTTTTGTACCTATCTTATAACTAAAACTTCAAAATAACTACAAGCATTTATTGTTGGCTTTCTGTATTTTTACACATACATATGTGTGGTATATTGTGTCAACATGTGTTTAGCTCTACATTTTTGTTTGTATATTGTCTATCTGTTACAAAATTGACTTACAGTGGTCATAAAATTAAATAATTAACTCGGGTATTTTTGAAGTTTGTCTGATTTTAATAAACTTTGATAAATACAAATAATGTTCTGATCATATCAAATATGTCTATTAGCATTAAATATAATGCAGATACTCTACATTTTTTATCTCTATTAGGTCTGAAAAATCATAAAAATTCTGACTTTGACCCTAAAATTGAGAAAATCAAGTAGGTACAAATGGGATAAGAGTTAAGGATTATACTTTTAACAATAATTTATAATACATTCACTTAAACAGGTTTCTCAAGCTCTTTGATCACTGCACCCTTAGAGTTTTGCTATGCTAAATTAAGTGATGAATATTGAGTATGTAGATCTTCAATTATAAAATATAAAAATATTGGTTACTAAACATTCATTTGTGTTTATTCACCTTTGACTTATTACAAAGGTACTAAATATATTTGGTTCTGTAAATAACATGAAAAATTGTACTTTGCGAAAAACTAAGATTTAAAAAACACGAATTACAGCACTAATGTATAGACGCACATTGCTAAGAGATAAATTCTAATTTTTATACGTGATTGAAACTACTAAAGTAAGAGAAAAATTATTTATAAAATATGTAAGAAAAATAACATTCTTGATAAGAAAATCATAAAATATATATATATGGTATTTTGTTAAAGAAAAGTAATCTGTCTAGATTAAAAGTCATTTGGTTTATTTCAGGAGGAATATAAAAATGTAAAAGACTTAAACATCCTTTGAATAAATTCTATATTTGATTGTCAGCTAAAATTAGAAAAAAATTCTAAGTCCCTCTAAAAATTAAACATATATATAAAATGTATACTGATGTAAAACTCATATTTGGTTCTCTCCTTTAAAGATGATTTTTATGTATTATAGAAAAGAAGTAATAAAAGATTTTTCCAGCTATTGAATAAACTACCAAAAAAAGAAAAATTAAGGGAGCCTATGTGCCTCATGCTTTGTTTATTAGTTCTTTTGATTGTTTGGGAAAACTGAGTCTTCTCTCCTTAAAGAGTTAAGATTTTTTTACACCATGTTGCTTTCTGAAATTGCTTTTAAAGTATTTTAATTATTATTCTGATTAAATGAACGATGATTATTACCATAGTGACTGGTGCCCTGTTTGGATCAAGAATTTTAAACCTTTGATAATTTACAAATTTCCTAAAATAAAATTATAATTTTTTTTTTTACCTCAAACTAATTCTGAACATCCCAGAGAATGCCTGGAAATCTGAGGAGACATACTAAACTAGGTTTATATATTAACATTATATAAGAAAAATTATCAAATAAAAATATGTTTAATATTCTTTGAGTTAATATTTGTATGAACGTTATAAACATGTATTCTAATATTGTATGAGGTTCTTAGCATTCTAAGGTGTCTTGGTGGATTTTATCAGTCATAATTCTAATATATTGTATACCACAGAAATAACCAGATTTCTTTGTGAGTTGTTGTTATGAATTCTCATCAGATCCTTATGGCCAGTTGTATTTGTCATCCACAGGCAAATGTTTTGCTTCAATTCTTTATCTAAAAGACTCATTTGCACAATGAGCTATAATCCAACATTATATATTCTTTGGAGAAATTCATTGAGATAACTGACAAGTACTCCTGTGCATAGGTTTCTGCTGACTTTAAAATCATGCCATAGAATAGGGTAAAATATTCCAGAATTCTAATGGAATGCTAGTCATAAAACTGATGGTGTCATCAAGTAGAATTAGAATTATGTGACATTGAACTGATACTGATAAAGTATTAAGATCTCATTGATTTTTCTTTAAAACATTGCTGATTATTTTATATGTTTTTTTTTTCCAGATTTAAGAAAATTTTGTTCTTCTGGGCTGACTATAGCTAACAGTACTTTGGGAAAGCAGGTAACTACAAATAAAATTAAAATACACTTCATTAGTCAGTTTCCCATTTCTGGGACCAAAAAAAAAAAAAAAAAAAAAAAAAAAAAAAAAAAAAAAAAAAAAAAAAAAAAAAAAAAAAAACAAAAAAACTCTGATACTCGAAATTCAAGGGGGACATGTTTATTTTGCTCATAGATTTCAGAAGTTTCAGCACATGGTAGGCTGGCTCCAGAGGCAGAAATTGTATATCAGAAGGGCATGGTGAAAGAGAGCTGCTTAAATGATTGCAACCTGAAAGTGGAGAGAGAAGGATCAAGCCAGGAACAAGAATACATCTTTACAGGTCACATTCCCAGGGACCTACCTCCGAGCAGGTACCACCTTCTAATAGAACATGCAGCCATAAACTCATTAATGGGTGAGTACAGTGCCCCCATGATCCAATCACATTTCGAAAGCCCCACTTCTACATAGGTAAGACTTGGGGGGACTCTTCAGATTTAAACTATAACAGTCACGACTTGACTGCTCCAAAAATGTTAATACTAACTGTTAGTATTTTTATTTTATGGTAGTATGAATAATAAGTCCAATAAAAAGCTGTTTCTGTGTAACAAACCTCAAAGACCTTTGGTAAAGTCTTGGTCCTCAGCATGGCACTACATTATTTGGTGGTGGTATAATCTTTATGAAATGGGCCTTTGTGAGAGTTTTTAGGTCAATGGGAACATGTCCCAGAAGTGGACTGTGGGACTCTCATCTCTTCTGCACTCTCATTTTTTCCCTCTCAGTCTCCACGAGGTGAGCAGCTTTATTCTGCCGTGCACTCTTTGCCAATATGAGCTGTCTTGCTGTAGGACCCAAAAGAACAGGGCCAAGCAGACATGGTCCAAAACTTCCAAATCTGTAAGGCAAAATAAAACTTTCTTCTTTGTAAGTTTACTCTCTCAAATATTTTGTTACAGTAATGAAATGCTGACTAATAAAGGAACACAATTGGAAGCAGTGGCAGTATCATCAAAGCTATGACTGGAATATCACACTGTCAGATATGACCAGATAGCTTTAAGGAACTGAGATTAACCCTAAATTGGCTAATGAACCCCCTTTGGCACAACTCCCAAGAAACCTTGTCTATTAAATTCTCTTACAGTGCTATGGCTTTGTGATAAACAAAGTATGTCATTTTCTCATGGGCTCATGAACCTCGGAATAGTGTGGGGACATCAAGAATAGAGGAATTCAGCCAATATAGTTTGATAGACAATCCATGTCTTGGATTTTCAGTAGGAAGATATATTTAAAGGTCTAATCTGAGATTTCCTTTTGCGGGGGAGGGTGCAGAGGATCAAACTCAAGTCCTTGTGCTTGCTATGCAAGCATGATACAACTGAGTTAAAGCCTCAGTTCTAATATGAGATTTCTTATCAAAGTTCCAGCAATGCAAATTTTAGATGACGCTTCAAGTTACCAAGTTATCAAGCCCCTTTGTTTTCCCACTTCAGCCTTCTGCCTGTTCCTGCAACTACCATCCTGCTATCTCCAATAAATGCAGCTACTTACTACATACTATGAGATGTACACTAGGCAGTTGTTTCCTTGTCATACACAAGAACCTGGACTATTTCTGGCCCACTCAGTTGTAACACAAACATTTGCTTTTCTTTTGCTTAAAGAGAAATTATTCTTATAATTTTAAATATACCGTATGGATAATTAACTCTTATGTGAGCCCACTTGCAGTATCAGCTGCTCAAATGAGTCTCAACTGTTAAAATAAACTGACCTATTGCTAGAGACATTAGCCTGGTTTACTAGGTCATCAATTCAGCTTTTCATGTTTAAAATTTTGAGTAAAATTTCAGATTAGGTAAATGAAGAAATTAACTACATGGTATCTGAATATATGCTGATATGGTGTATATGGTTATTTTAAGCTGAAATTTTCACCAGCTCTCCTGGGGTTTTAGCCACACATAAAATGAAAATCAAATGTAGGCTGGTTCTTGGTCGCACTGATGATCATTACTGTTGTCTTCCTACTTCTTCAGGCCCTTTAAATGAGAGGGCCGCTGTATTGGCTTATGTTACCAGTTAGCGTGGTAATTCGGAGTTCTTGCTCCATTTGTGTAGAAATCACAAATCGGCAAAGTGTAGTTATTTTAGTATTAATGATGCACTCAAGGGATCATCATAAGTTCAGGGAAACAGGAAGAATCCTGGGCCTTTTTATGTTTCTCATTAAAAGTATGGCTTGTAGTTTCTTCTGGGACAGGAAGAGACTTAAAACCCTTTTTGTTATGAACCATTACCCTTTACTTGAGTCTATAGATTTCCATTAGGTAACCAAAAGCAGAACAAAGTTTGACTTTTATTATGTACCCATTGTTACTGTAAATATTGGGTCAAATCTCTTCTCAGTTCTGCATATAGATATGTTAGCATTGAGCGAGTGTCTATCTAAAAATTTGCAGAGCAAGGGTGATTAGTCCTGAATTTACATCATTTAAATCATTCCAGTTTGAGGACAGCAGGATGGAGGGTTTCCTGGGACATTCAACCATGCTTGGAAGTATCCAGCCATTGTCTTGAATCCGTGGCCACCTAGAATCCCAGGAAATGTGGAGCCCTATCTGACTGAGACACCCCTCAGCCAAAATAATTACAGAGCTATGACACCAGGACTGAGAGAATAACCAGCCAGACCCCAGCCTATGAGTTAATCCTTGAAAGATGGCTACTGGCTTTTGCAGGTGGGCCAGTGTAAACCCCTGTAGCCTATTGTGTGCCCTTCACTTAACTAAGCAGGAACTTTCCTATCTTTTCCTAACTTTTCAGCTAAAGCTTTTTTGTTCCTGTATACTTGTGCTTTAGTCTTAATTTCCATTTCTACTAAAGCAAAAACCCAAACTAGCTGGTGACAACTCTTTTCCGTGTCAATGGCCTTACTTGCTATAGTCTTAGAACTCTTTTAGCCTCCAAAGACAAAATCTGCCAGCTATTCCTTTTTACTCTTCATAGTTCTCTACTGTCAGTCACCTTCAGTGTTACTAGTTCAACTACTTGTTGCTTTTGGTACCAGAGACTTTGATGTTATCAACTCTTATTGTACCAACCCAGAATGTTCTGCTTGCGATAGAAATCATGAAGAGCCAAGAATATGCCTTTATCAGGACTTATGCTACAGCTTTAGAGGGAAGAGCACATAAATTAAACCTGCTAAAGTTACGGAGAAGTTTCTTTTAAAGGGAAAAAGTCGGCCTCACACATGCTCAGTGTCAGACTTCTGTCTAGTCATGAGCAGGGTTGGGCCCCCCCAACGAACCTGACTGGGGTGGGCTGCTGAAGAGTGGAATCATCTGCAATAAGTCCACAAATGCAGCTTACAATGGCCAAAGCAAGCGTGTCCAATAGTGGTTGTGAGGCATCTGATGCAGCTGAGCTGGTTGAAAGGAGTTTGGAACAGCAATGCAATAAAAGTACCTTTTGGACAGTTTTATCCTACTGCCTTATCTCAAAAATCACTGACAGAAGTAGAACTCCATAAAAGGTCATTAGGCTTGTCTTTTTCTACAATATAGCAAGCCATAAAGATTCTTCTGGAGGAGGGTCCAAACATACCAAGGCTAAAATTGAGCCTTGACCATTGGAAACCGATAACTGGGCTTGCACTAAACTTGAATGAACATATTGTTTAAAGTAACTCGTGTTTTTCACTAGCTTCTACACCTTCTCTATACCTCTTACTAACATCTCTAGTATATACCACCATAGTCCAGGTATTTATTGGCCCTGCTATTCCTTAATAAATGTATTATTTGTCTGAACTGTATAGAAGTGTTATGCTTTGGTCATTTTTCAAACTTACTCTCTTGTAAATATCCACATGTACATGTTAAGGTAGTGAAAAGTGTATTCTTTTCTCTTTCAAATCAGAATTTATATTAATTTGGTTTCTAAGGTCCAAACATCCCACAGAAGAATTAAGAGTGGTGAGCACAGGGGATCTCTATGTCCCTTATGAAGTTAATAGCCTCTTTTTAAAGAAAACATTTATAGCAATAACATTATATTAAACTGTTTTATTCATTTGTAAATCAATGAAATGATTTAAAATGATTCTGGAGCAAGTACTATATGCCCAATAATAAGCCAAGTATCACCTATACATGGTTAATGAAGTTCCTGATTTCATAGACTTTCCATGTCTGTAGTCATTTTATTGCCTTATTATTAACAGAATTTTCTCTGAAGCATCATATTATGTGAAATAAAGACATCATTTTCAATTTATTTAATATGCACACAAGCAAGAAACTTACATCTATTTTGTCTCATCTCACTCTAGCATTTTCTCTACAAATAAACAAGAGTAATTTTTATAAAATGTAAATCAGATTTATGTCATTTGTTCTTCAAAAGCAACAGTATCATTTGTTTCACTTAAATGAAGTCCTAGTGACCTATAAGTGTCATGAGGTATAGCTACTGCTTCCTCTCCATGCTCATATTATGCCATTCCCATATTTTACTTTTTATGCCCCATCCACAGTGGCTCTTCCCCTCCTTGAAAGTTTTTTTCAGGGGCTTCTCACAAGGTTGGCTCTTTTCAGGCATTACTACCTTGTAAGAAACCTTCTTTTAGACAGCCTAGCTTAGTAGATTCCCTTGACTCCATTATTACTGTCCCCCTCAGCTCATTGTATTTAAATAGCACATAGTAATTTATCATTCAATGTTTGATTGCTTGTTGATTGCCAGCCTCCCATATTAGACTAAATTTTACATTGCCAGGAACGGTTTCGTTATCAGGTAGCTCCCTCAAAAAGTGGCTCGCGAAGTGACGTTACCAGATTTTTGGTTGCTTGTCTGTCCTTCTAGAGTTAGATTCCAGGTTTTTCTCACCTTGAAGAAAGCATTGAATGAAATGAAAACAAAACAGTGGAAAAGTTTACTTGAAAAAGTAAAAGTGAGGAGTGAGGGAGAAACTGGCTCTGCAGAGTAAACTTGGGCCAAGTAAAAGAGAAAAAGCAAGATAAAAGTACACACGGGAGGAAGCAAGGCAGGAAAGCCATGATAGCAAGCTATTCTTGGCATTTGTGTCTGTTTATGCCATATAAACCCTGAGAAAACCCATGAGAACTTCTATATACGGGTCCTGAGAGGTGGTGCTGGGCTCCTGTACCTCAGGTTGATGTCAGGTCTAGGCAGTCTTGTTGAAAACCTGCCCAAGTTCTCATAGTTCTCATAAGAAATTCACACGCCAGGCTTTGAGAACTCTCTGCACATGTGCTACGGGATCTTGTAAGTAATAGATCATGCCTGCTCCCCCATCCAGTTTTGCCACTCTCTATTTTCCTATGTCTATTTGTCTTGTAAATTTTTGTATACAGTACTTAGTATGTAGTACATCGCTGGCAGATAAATATGTTATTTAATGAATAAATGGAGACAGATGTAGTAATACATCCCTGTAATCTCAGGTACTAGGGAGACCGAGTTAGGACTATCTCAAGTTCAATGCTGGGCAGGACAATTTAGCAAGACCCTTTCTGAAAAAGGAAAAGAAACAAAAAGAAAAGAAAAGGGCTGAAGATGCAGTTCACTGCTTAATGAATTCAATTCTTAGTACTGTGAAAATAAAACAAAGCTGAATTAAATTTTTAAAAATGAGGGGTTTGTGAATATAGCTAAGTGGCAGAGCACTTGCCTAGCAAGCACAAGGCCCTGAGTTCAATCCCCACCACCCCCTCCCCAAAAAATCAAACAAAATGTAATGAATGAGTGAGGGAACGAACCCCAATATTTGGGTCCTTCATTAAAGCATTTTCTATATACTAAGTCAAACTTACTTGACTGACATCATTTTTATGTCAGTACCATTTTCAGGAGTACAATTCATTCTAAGACTAAGAAATATCTACTTGAAAATATACATGATTTTAAAAAAATATATTACTAAGCTTGAATTCAAAAAGTATGTTGCTATGGAATAACAGTATTTTAAACACAGGGATAGTATTCATTTATTATGAAAAGTAAGGATTGTGCTCTCCTCAACAAAAAATATATTAAAACAAACTGGCACTCTAAAACTACTTTTATGCATAAAGTCCTTATGATACCTACTAGGTTTCCAAAAATAACGCATTGCATGCAATTTAAATTTCTGTAGATTTGGTTGACCATAAAGGCCTCTTCTGTGCAAAGATTAATTATTAAACTGTCACCGAAAGGGGCTGCAATTGTGCTCCTCCCTGTATTTTTGAAGCTACAATTAAGGTCCATAAAAACCTTTTTCTAAATTTTTGGCTTAACACATATCTTGCAGAATGCAGCAGCACATGTCTGTAATTCCAGTCACCTGGGAAGCTGAGGCAAGTTTGAGTCCAGCCAGGGCAACTAGGAAAGTTATGTCTCAAAGTGAAAAATAAAAGGGTTTGGGATGTAGCTCATTCGTAAAGCATACCTGGGATCAGTCCACTAGTCATGCATTTTTAATTACATTATAAGGAACTAGATTGAGTTTTTCTTTAAAAAAAAAAAATCTATCTTTTTCTAATGGGAAGAGGATCCACAGATGGATGATGGATGGTGGAGGAAGGGAGGAAGGGAAAGGGAAAAAAACAAAGAATTGAGGTGTATTATGTACATTCACCAGTTCCTCACAAAAATTTAATTATTGTATAATGCTGTCCCAAGAAAAAACCCAATTCATGTTTTTAATGGGCAACAGGCAGGGGTCCAGAATTCTGCCTCTTTCCTCATCCCAGTAGCGATCCCTGATTATGTTACTGCTCTTGTACAAATAGAATTGCTGAAAGAGAGGGAGATTCCTGTTTATTCCTTAAGCGGATGTCTTCACTTGACTTTGATATCTTGAGGATTTTCCAACCCCTTACCAGTAACCTGAGCATCATATGGGTCCTGGACCTTATCAGCATACATAAAGATGTTATATTCTCTTGAGCTAAAGTTTGAACCACAAGCCAATGGGGATCTTATCTATAACTAGTGATTAACAAAGTGAAGAAAAAAATCATATTTCTTTTTTCCTTTTCAAGTAGTACCTCAGCTTCTTGTCTTCAGATTGCTAATGACTAACTTCTGGCCTAACATTATGACTGCACCAACATCCTTTGTCAATTTATAGTGTGGTCTGTGCATGACTTAGCATATAATTATGAACTAGACCATGGTTTACTTCATTGACTATTTTTTAACATTTAATTTTTTAAAAAATTTATTTTAATGGTACATTTTAGATGTACATAGTGATAACATTCATCTTGGGAGATTTGTACCTATACATCATTTATCGTGTTGCTTCTTTATTTTTCCCATTCCCCTCCCCTCCCTTCACCCCTCCTCCCAACTTATTTACAAAGGCTTCATTTACATTTTTCCTTCTATTTCTTACTTCTCTTTTCCCATTGTTCCTGTTTTTGTGTGACAGTTTGATCTTCACAAATGTGCTATAAGCTCTTTTCTTTTCTTTTTGAGACAGAGTCTCACTTTATAGTGCAGGTTGGCCTTGAACTTATTATGTAGTCCATATTGACCTCAAACTGATGGTAATCTTCCTGCCTCTGCCTCCCAAGTGCTGGTATTACACCAACACACCCAGCTGGGCCACATGCTCTTTAAGTGTAAATAACTATCATTATATTTTTTGTATATATCCCAAGCTTCTCTCATAATTTTGTTACACAGCACAAAATAAATACTTCATTAGTATACCTGTTGGTTATTGTTATGACTTGCATCTAGATATCCCCAACACAGCCTCATGTGTTCATAGGTGGCGCTTTTCAGAGGTGGCTGTTTTTATGGTATGTGAATGTGGATTAACAGTGTGATACTGGGATTAAGTGTGTGTGATACTGGATTATCCCACTAATTAGTTTATCATAGTTCTGGGTGTGGGCAATAGGAAGCTCCACCATCGGTGTTGGAGGCACCACCAAAAAGGCTTCTGGCCTTTATGGCATAAAAGGGAAAGAGAGGCTTCCTACTTACTGCCTGTTGCTTGCTGCCTTCTGCCTACCACACCATGGACTGTTTCTCACCTGCCATGGTCCTCTGCCAGGCCATCCTACCTTGGAGTCAGTCAATTACAGGCAAAAGCATCTACAAACTGAGCTGAAGGAACCCTTCCCTCTTTTAACTTTCGGTGCCTGGTATTTTGTCTCTGCAATGAGAAAAGTAACTAAGAGAATTATGAATAGTAATATCTAAGTGAAAATTTTGGATTATGCACTCTAATTTCTTAATGCTCTAAGATATGATTCGTAGATAACTTTATAATTTATATCAAATATTACATTTTTTTCTTAGTTATATTTAGAAAGAATTCTAATAAATGTTTCTCATTAGAATACAAGTTCCTGGTCTTTATGAAGAAAATACTTTCCAAGTCTACAGTATACTCTATTTTTTTCTAATGTCAGGAAACCCGTGTGTGCGTGCGTGTGTGTGTGTGTGTGCATGCGTGAAAAGGTCTGGGGGAGAGGAGTGAAGGAAATTGAGGTTCCTGGCAATTCTGACTTCTTAGAGTTTCAAGTCTCTCATCCAACACAAGGAAATACAGTATGCACTAAATGTTTACCTAAAATAAGTAATTAAAAAAACAGGTTAAATTCCTTTATGGGCGGGCTGGGGATTTAGCTCAGTGATTAGAGTGCTTGCCTTGCAAGCACAAGGGCCTGAGTTCGATCCCTGGCACCACAAAAATAAATAAATAAATAAATAAATAAATTCCTTTATGGGCAAATGTCAGGGTCAGAAACAAATTTTATGCTATTCTCAATCAATGGCATCATCCCTGGTATGGTGGAGTCAAAGTTCTCTGATTCTTATAAAAATAAAATTTCCCAAGCCTTTTTTTTTTTTAATATGTGTGTGATCTAATTTAGTCATAAAAACTGAGACAAGGTTGTCTTGGATTTACACACAATGAAAGTAACTACAGCCCAGAGAGCTTGGCTAATTTGCCTCAGGTCACACAGTGTATTCCTAGCTGAGGAGCTAGATCTACATTATTGTAATGTCTGCATCCCTCCAATATTTTAATTGAGCATCCAAAACACACACAGAGAAAAGAAGATGTTAAAAGAAGATGTTTCAGTTTGGGTCTTGTAGATAGAAGCAGTCATAAAGTTGTCACCAGGAAACATGGAGAGAGATAAATATATTTAAAACTCTGCTAGCAAAACAAGTTTATTGCACCTGTGAATACCATCTACCTCTAGCTTTCACAGTGGTCAGGAGCTGTTAGACTAAGGTCTTTGCATAATGAGAATTTTTCTAATCTTGTTGGGTTTTCCTGCTGTTTTGCTTCATAAGAAACCTGTTTTGCTGCCTGCAGCAAATTCACAAAAAGTATCACAAAATGCACAGGATTGAAAAGCACTGCTTTTATGGCTTAAGAAAACCAAGGAAGACGAAATCAGCCCAAATTAGTTCTGAGAAACTACTTAATCACTTTCTGTTTTCCACTCTTCACTTTTTATTAGTACATTTTTTTGCAGTACAAAATGGTCCTATTCTTTGTAGGAAAGTGGTACATGTACATAACAAATATTGATCCCTCTTCACCATTTTCCAGCTCCCTCTGTCTCCTCTCCCTTCATCTCTTGGCCCGCTTCCCATTTGCAAAAGCTCTGTCTCTCTATTTCCTATTATCTTTCTCTTATTTTACTCCTTTTTGTATTTTCAGTTTCTCATATAAGAAAAATCATGTGATATTTAAGCTTAATGGTCTGATTTATTTCACTTGACATGGCCTCAAAATGCATTCATTTTCCTACCAGTGACTCAAGTTTATCTTTATTACAAAGTAGTACTCTGTTGAGTATATATACCACTGTTTCTTTATTCATTCATCTGATGAAAAATATATAGGCTCTTTCCTTTTTTAGCTACTGCGAATTGTGCTGCTATAAACATGGTTATGCATATATCACTCTAATAGGATGTCATTAACTATTTCAGGAATATACCTTGAAGTGGAATAGCAGAGTCAAATCAAATTTCTAGTTTTATATTTTTGAGGAATCTCCAAAATGATTTCCATAATTGTTGTACTAGTTTACATTCACACCTACAACATAGGTTTTCTTTTTTCCTCACAGACTTGACAACATTTATGATTGTTTGATTTCTTGATAATAGCCATTATTTCTAGAGTAAGATGGAATTTCAGTGTTGTTTTAATTTGCATAGCTCTAATGGCCAGAGATGTTGAATACTTTTTCATATATTCACTGGCTATTTGTATTTCTTGTTTTGTGAAGTGTCTATTTATTTTAGTTGCCAGTTATTTGATTGGGTCTTTTATTTTGGGGTGGTCCAATTTTTTGATTTCTTTACATGCTCTAGATATTTTTTCCTCTGTCCAAGGAATAATTGGCAAAAAAAAAAAAATTCTTATTCTGCACATTGTTTCTTTACTATGTTGGATGTTTCCTTTGCTGTACAGATTTTTATTTGATATGATCCTATTTGTTGATTCTTGATGATTTTTCTTGTGCAATTGGAGTACTGTTCAGAAAGTCGTTGCCTATGCATGTATCTCCAGAAATTTTAGCTCTTTTATTTTCCAGCAGATTAGGGGGAAAAAAAGACAGTGTTTGTTTCCTTTTTCCAGATATTAAATAACAAGGAAAGGAGAAATTTTCAATAATGCACAATTTGTATTAGCAAGATATGGAAGAGTTTAATACATGGATTTAAAAAACCCAAAAACCTCTTCTAATCCTGTATTAAACACACAAATGCAGGCCATTACAGCTTTAGACAAAATTTTAAAGCATTACAAGGGTCTTTAATACTGTCATGCAATTAAAATGTCAGTAGTTAATGCCAGCCTTGGGGAGGAAATTGATTGGTTTACTATTTTCTGAAGGTGACAACAGTCATCTGCAATCCAGTAGTGAATTTTAATGTGAACTGCCTGTATGCAAAAGGAAACAACATAATAGAGGTCATTTGTTAACTGCTTTCTAGCTAAAAGTAACAGATAAATAGAATGTGGAGCATTTCTAAATATCTTGCAGTATAAACAATCCTTTGGATGTTTAACCTACCTAATGGAGAATACAAAATATTTCAAATATAGGAAAATTTAAGAATTAAAAATTAAGAATTTGTAGACATTTCTCACATGCATTTATAAATCATACAGTGTTAACCCCACAGTAAATCATACAGGGTTAATCAAGTGATTTTTCAGTATAATCTAAATGGATCACTGTCTTCAGAGTTCTTTCCAGTAAACTATGAAGAAAATTAAGTAAGTCTTATTTTGAGTGGAGATAAAGCATTGAGATGTTAGTTTTCTTGGACTGGAATACCATGTGTGTATTTCTCCAAAAGAAATTATCATTACATTTAAATGATATATTTGAACTTGCTTTAACCTAAAAATTCATATCCTGGCATGAGAGAGCATAAAGGCATAATACCATATATTGTGCCTTTTGTGACTTTTGCTGCCCAAGTTCTTTCCAGTTAATGTGGCAAGATGGTAAATATTCAACATGTTAGAGGCAAATAAATTAGGGTTTTACTCCCGCCTTCAATATTTGGCAGCTGTGTGCCAGGCACTAGGTTAAAGAATCCATGTGCAGATTTTCAATTCACTCATAAAATTATAAAGTAAATTCTAGTAATTTTCTTAGTTTTGTTACAGAAGTGAAGTTCTGACACAATAAGGAGAAGCCCCAGATCATGTAGCTGTTAACAAAGCCTGGATTTGAACCGAGATGTACTAAAGCTGCACACACAAGATTTCATCTTTGATGCTTACAGCAAATGCCATATTCAGATCCCCTGAAACCTGCGTTTCACTGTTTGAGAGCATTATTTACTCAAGGCAGAAAGTCAGAAAGTGTTTCACTGTTTGAGAGCATTATCTACTCAAGGCAGAAAGTCAGAAAATGTTTCACTGTTTGAGAGCATTACCTACTCAAGGCAACATTCATACTACATGGGTAAGTTTCTGTTGTATCACTCCAAACTCTGCCTCTACCTTACATTGCCTCCTCCTCTTCTGTCTCTTCAGCGTGTCTCTTATAAACATACTTGCTATTGATCTTAGGATCAATCCACATAATCTATAATGATCTTTTCATCCCAGGTTTCTTAAATAAATCTGTGAAGACGGTTTTAACAATTTGAATAACATTCACTGGTTTTTCAGACTGGATAAGGACTTTTTAGAGGTCACATGCAGCCCACTTCATTTGGCAGCAAAATTGACAATTACACATGTGCTTAGTAGCATCAGTCTATACAGCAGTATTGTTAAATACCTGTTCTATAAACAGGAAATGCCAATACTGGGCCTTCAAATATATTGACCTGTCACTTTTTGGTAAATTGATTACATCAGACTCCTTCTACATAGGAGGGCAGAGTGGTTAGTCTTCACTAGGAATGACATGAATTGTCGGTGTCAGTGTGCCTTTTCTGATCACACTGCTTTGGTTGAAACTACTGCTGAAGCACTCATAGACTGTCATATTTTTCCACATTGTATCTCACATAGTATAATCTTGGAGCCGATGAGCCACTTTTTGGCCAAGAATTTATAATAATTAGTCCATTGCCACATGATTCACTGATTCTGCTATATATTGCATTGACCATAAGTCCCTAGCCTTGTGGAACATTTAAGCAATCTCTTGATGGCATTAGTATGGAAATGTCAATCTCAGAAGAAGTTAGGATGCTCTTCTTCAGTATGGTGGATAAACCTTATGAGAAATGTCCTTTTCCCCAAAGGTAGAATTAAGTCCAGAAGCAAAATAACAGTTGTATAACTGATACACTCACCATCATTCCTAGTGACTTGAAATTTTGATTCCCTTTTCTGCAATTTTACATTCTATGAGTCTTGCTTTTCACAAGTGGAAACTTTGATTAGCAAACATAGCAAGAGACCAGTGAAATCTAAACATATGACTATAATGAGTCTCTCTGAGTTGCCTCTATCAGCAGAACAGCAGGTGAGGAAAAGTGCTATAATATCGGTGGTGGTAATTGCATCTAATTTCATAAAGAAATTATGAAAGCTCACAGTATAGTGCAGCTATCCCTCAGATTCCTCTATGTCCTTTTAAGTTGAATATTAAAATACAAACTGTAGCACTGATGAACTGACAAGACAAACAAACAAAAGACTTAGATATTTCAGAGATGAAGGTCTAAGTCACTCACATCTGGCAAATAAGTCAGAGCCGCAAAAATGAATATTGTGAGTGAGAGATGTGCAATTAATGATAAAACAAAGAATAAAGTTGTTAGCTTCCTTTTGCTGTGCAAAATATCTATGATAAACAATTTAAAATGAGGAAATACATATTAGGCTCATTATTTCAGAGGTTTTAGCCCACAACTGACTCTAGTGATTTTGAGTGTTGGGTAAGTCATGCAATCATAGAGTAAAACCACTTGCTTTATGACATTTGGGAAACAAAGGGCGGACGAGAATAGGATATCTCCTTCAAGGGCACACTCCCAATGATACAACTTCCTTCCACTACGCCCTACCTATTGAAGATTTTACCACCTACATATAGAATCACAAACTGGCAGGCAAGCTTGCAGTACATGGCCCTTGGGATGTTTAAGATTCAAGCTCGGGCTGGAATTTAGCTCAGTGATTAGAGTGCTTGCCTCACAATCACAAGGCCCTGAGTGCGATCCCCAGCACCAAAAAAAAAAAAAAAAAAAAAAAAAAAAAAAAAAAAAAAAAAAAAAAAAAAAAAAAAAAA
>PVJO010020058.1:0-32851 GCA_004026905.1 Hystrix cristata | reverse complement strand
CAGGATTATTTCTCATGCAAATTCTCCAAACGTGCTTGTCATCATCCATGGCTTTCTTCCACACAGTGACTTGGTGCTCCGGCACCGTCTGTCCTGGGGCTCTGCCATCTTCCCTGTGGAGCATCCATGGAGGCCATGAGGGTGAAGAGAGAATTTGGGGTGTGGGGGCATTGTGGTGTGGCCTCAGTGGGGGCTGTTATCTTCACCCTATCCCTCCAGCTGGAAGCGAGGACGGCGAGGCCGCGGGGTGATGTCAATCCAAGGAGAGATGGGGTGAACTCCAGGAACACCATCCACAGGGCTGCCAAGGTCTGCTCTCAGGGACACCCAGGCTGTGACATAAAACACATTCAGGTGCCCCAGTCTCTGTGCTCAGGCTGTAGTCCAGGGTCTCTGGAGAAGAACGCCTTCAGATGCGGTTCCTTGTATATCAGCAGTCAGTAAGCCAAAAGGACCAGTTCTCTGCCCATCCCCCCGAAACACCCAACTAAGCCAGGGTGGAGCAGGGACAGGGGCCCACAGTGGAAAGTCATTCCAAAATTGGAAGAATGGAAGACCCACCGATCCCTAGTCTGAAGCAAAGATGAACTCCTCCTGCCTCTTTCTCCTGGCCCAGGGAGAAGTTAGAACCAGACCCCGTCCCCTGGGAGACACTCAGTGTCTGAGTACACACAGCTCTGGTGCAGCCTTCTGGAGGGTTTTACACACCCAGTACCCTGTGGTCACGGTGGAGGTGGGCACTGGGGAACATGCCCCTTGGGGCCTGTACTGCCTTTACAGCTTGCCTCCCAGTTTGCAAGGTTTGTAGGGCAGAGACTGCTTGCAGGCTCAGTCAGAAAGTTTTGAGATATAGACTACTGGTTTCCTAGGCAATCGAATTTCAAAAATTTAGCCACTTTCTGATATACTTCCTTCCAGTTAGTGCCATGTGCAACTAACCACACTCCAGATTCTTTCTTGGGCATAAGTTTCAAGTCTGATGTTTTTACTGTCTCCTCCCCTCCATTCCAGCTCTGTATGTCCTGCTATGACCTTGAGGGTACAACAGGTAATAAGGCCACATCATTATTCTGATCTTTACCACAGCACTAAGTTGTTGTGTTTAACCAGCAAATCTTGCTGGGCCTTCTTTCTTATATATGTTGTCTAAAGCTTTGGCTTTTCTCTATCCGGTGATCTCTCTTATTTCTGCTCCAAAATTGGCCAATTATTTCCTGAATGTGTCTGAGTCTTACATTACAATATGAAAAGCAAAAAGTGAAAGGCAGTATATTCACTCTAGACCCTGTTTCATTAGACATGTTGCTGGCCTTCAAAATTAGCAAAGTCAACAGTCCTACCAAATGTAACATAGGGTCTGCATCTTGCCATCATCTGATAGCAGTTTTCTCACTCCTCCACAGATACGTAATCTACTACCATACAGAGTGTTTCAGGATTTTGTTATAGCAGCTCCTTATTCAAGGTACCAGGCACCAGTTTCTGAATTAGGTAAGGGAATCCTCATGTAGCATACATCTAAACCACAAAATCCCAGTGGCCCATGACATAATGTGACATCCTTTGTCCAAAGTCTAAAATCCAAAATGTTCTAGCATCCAAGATTTTCTGAGCACCAACATGATTCTACAAGTGGAAAATCCCACACCTGACATGATATGCTGCATTACAGTCGCCACATGCCACACACACCAAAAATATAATGTGAGAAACATAAGTGGGAAAAACACAAAAAGGAGCTTCATGTTGAGACTTGGGTCCTATCAGAAAGATATCTCATTATGAGGTGCAAATACCCCAAAATCTGGAAAAAATCTGAAACACTTCTAGTCCTGAGTATTTTGGATAAGGGATATTCAGTCTGTAGTTTATTTCTAGCGCAGATGAATCTAAAATATATATTTCAGCTTGGCAAGCAGCCAGTGGCAATTCAAAAACCTCAGAATTCTCCCATCTTGCAGCTCTAACATCTTTAAAATTGGAGCAGAAGGTGAAGAGAAAAATGTAGGAGCCTGGAACACAGAAAATCCCTTTCGCTCACATTTTATCAGCTGGAACTCAACCCCAAGGTCACATTTACTGCAAGCAATGGGGAAATATACTCTAACTAGATTCCCAGGAAGAAGATAAAATACATGGTGGTCAGCTACCTCTGCTATATACATCCAGTTCGTGTTCTCTTCGAGTTCCCAGATATGTAATAGCCAAATAATGAAGGACCAATTAAAACAATTTTGCCTTGAACATTTATTGGACATACACTGCGTGTCAACACATGGGTCTTTCAGGGTATGAAATCTGCTGGGAACAACGCATGACAGTGGAAGATTCTCTGTCAGAGATTTGTATTATTCGTAACTATCTTCTGGCCAAGAGAGGGAAGAAAGCACTGGGTCTTCTTTCAGCCATGAAGGGGGAAGCAATTGTCTTTGGCTGAGAGCAACTTTCGCAGGACAGGCAGGGTGGGTGCATCAGAAAACCTCACCATCCACAGAGTACCTCGCCACTCCAGAGTGCCAACTTCCCCTCTGCACCTCGACTTTCCTCCCTGCTCTTCAGGGATGTGCGGGTGGCTCTTTGTCTTCCCCCTCTCCTCCTGTCACACTGGACAAGTCCTCACTGGCTGCAGGCAGCAGACTGGCCCGCTCTTCCCTGCCCCTGGCTTCCTGAATCAAGCTTCAGATCCACCCCCCGGGCCTGCAGCCTGGGCACTCTTGGCCCATGTCCTGGGCTGGAGCCAACGGAAAAGGTATATGTCTTACCCCTCCTCTGAGATCCAAATGGTCCTTTCTCCTGTTCCCTGGGGCACAGCTTGTTTCCTTCTAGATATCGCATCTCGGAACTAATCAAGGGAGGAAGGAACCCTCACATTTGATCAGTTTTAGGTCCAAGGCAATCAAATCCATGTGTTTTAAGTCACGCATCACCCTTCCCAACCCAGAAGTCCAAGGAGCACAAGTCGAACTGATGCCAAAGGGGCCTAATGACGTCCTACAAACACCACAGGCAGCAACACCTCGGGCTCCTGCTCAGCACATCGTCCCCCGCTCTCGCAGTGATGGGCTAGGCCATCTCTGAACCTCTGCATTCTCTCTTGGGCTTTAAGCACCGCCTCACCCAGGACACTCACTCCTCCTCACTCAGGACCAGTGAGCAGAGAACAATCAGAACTGGGGGTGGGGCTCAGGAGCTCGGCAGTCACTCTACCATGAGCAGTGATTCAGGCACCACTGCCCGCTGGGAGAGCGCAGGCAGAGCCCTGCTGGGATGGTGTGCGAAGAGGCCTTCTGGGTGTCATTCATTAACTAATTTATCCGATCGAACTGCAAACATATGCTGGTCCTTTCCCTCTGCCAGTCCCTGAGCCGGACGACGGGGACAAGATGACTCACATGTTCTCCCCTGCAAGGCCTCAGCCCAGGAATTCTTCTACCAGGAGGCCTCGGTCCGATTTCGCCAAAACAGAGTCTGCAGGTCCTCGTCACGGGGCAGTGGGCATCCGTCAGAGACGAAAGTTTTAATGGATCTTTTCCTCCTGGAAGTATGGGCGAGGGACTTAAACAAAATAATCCTCTTCGAGCAAAACAGCCGCGATCTCCGCGAGTTTGAATTTCTGCATGAATCACATGTGTCTCCCGCACTTGTCCCAGGCCCTGCAGACTTGGACTCGGCTCCCTGCTTGAGGACTGTCGGCAAGAGAAGGAACAGTGGCACTCGGACAAAGGGGTTGGGACTTGTATCTGCTGCCCAGTAAAACCTGCACATGGCCTAGGGACCGTTCTGGGCTTCATATCGCAGAGAACTGGGACAAAGGCCAGTCCCCTACACAGGTGTGCACACGCACATGCGCACACACAGGCACACTCCCACCACGGACACCCTCAGCCTTCTCCCGTACACCCATATCCGGACCAGACCTGTCGCCTCCAGCACAGCAAGCCTCTCCGGCGAGGTCACCCTCACGCTCAGCTGTTCAGAGTCTCCTCCTGGGCTCCTGCTCCTGGCCGGGCTTGCTGGACAGAGGAGGAGATTGGGGGGGTGTGCACCGCCTGCCTGTGTGGGGACCCTGGAGGAGGAGGACCAAATGTCCCCCTGCTGACATCCTCTTCCAAGATGAAGCGCCTCGTCTCCGGTGCTGAGGGCTGCCTCCCTCTCACCCCGAGAGCAGGGACTTCCTTCTCCTCCCGAGCCCCGCAACCTGCCGCCCGCCCAGCTGTTGTCCCAGCAGGACAGCTGCGCTCTCTGCCCACCAGCTGCTCCTGCAGGACTGGACGTGCTTCTTGCTTCACCTCCTCTTGTCTCTTGGCAGCAGCCCCGGTGAACGAAGCCAGCGACGGTAAGGCGGCCTCTCCGCGCAGGGCTGCCCTCCTCTTCCGGGCCAGGGACAGGGTCTGCGGCCGCGGACTCTCTCGCGTCCTCAAAGGCCCCGCCGGAACCCACCAAGAGTCTCGCCTGGGTTTTGCTGTTGGAGAACAACGTTGCTCTCTTCAGCAAGGTCAGAGTTGGCTTCCTCGGTGCGCATCAGCAGGGTCCCCGCTTCCCATCCAACTGCCTCTCTGCAGCTCTCCGCCCGCAGCGTGGAGGTCCCGCAGGCCCAGCTGGTTGGCCCTGAAGGAGACCTCTCCTCAGCTACGCCCGCCTCCCTGGGCCTGGCGGGAGTCTCCTTTTGGAAGATGTAGTCAAGAGTATCTAACAGAAATTCCCTGATGTCTCTGGATCTCCCTCTCTGTCTCTAACCTAACTCGGGTTCTGAGCTGGAGTAATTTGTCCCCTGGGAACACTTGGCAACATCTAGAGTGTTCTTGTTTGTCATATGGAAAGGAGGTGTTACTGGTATTAGTGGGCAGAAGCCAAGCATGTCCCTAACCATCCCACATGCACAGATCGGCCCCACGCAGCCTGGAATTACCTGTCCCCAAAGTGCCAAGAGGACAGGGCACGAACACATGCATTAAAGTTGTGGTCTCAAGGAATCTGTGAGGTTATTGCCACCCTGGCATACGTGCCATCTCATCAACTCCTTCCCACACCCATCCCAAAGGTCGCCCTTCCCAGACTCTGTGTCCTGGTCCCCGGTGCTTGGAGTAAACACCCATTATAGTGTTCAGCTTCAAGGGACCAATGATAGCAAGATTTCATTACTCTAGGGAAACGCACCTGGCTTATATGTATACTTTGGCACATTTTGTATATTTTACATTGGGAGAATACCGGCGAGCTTAAATTTTTTATTTGAACATTTACTTGTTGAATATTGGATGAAACTATCCATCAGCACTCGGAAAAATATCAGTTGACTCAACCTTCATCACCTCGTTGTACCTCAACTGAGGAATATGTGATTTTCCTTAGTAATTCTTTAATTTAAGCAGAGGAAATATTGCTCTGTTTAAAGTTAAGGTATTTTACATCAGCAAATGTGTTTAAAGAACCAAAATGACTCTTATCTTTCTGTAAAGGCTTTTCCAAGGTAGCCCACTTTCCTTCCCTGGACAGTGTTGCCGGGGTTATCTGCAGACTGGAAAAGAGGGAAATTGCATGTCCCTAAACATCTACCTCTCAAGTCAAAGTTCTTGAATTCAGATTAACCTCTAGAGTGAGGTTCAATAACTGACATCTATTTCCTCTGAAAACCTGAAGTCACAAGCGAAAAAGCAAGATCTGGAAAACTCAAAGGGAAGAACTCGTGCAGGGGCGTGTGTGTGTGTGTGTGTGTGTGTGTGTGTGTGACTGTGGTGGCCTCCAGCACAAGCCTGGGCGTGTTAGGAGGGTGTGCAGTGGGTGTGAGAGGTACTTATCAGGAGACAATGGGAAGGATGGGGACGAAAGTGTGAGAGGATGGGCTGGCCAGGGTAGAGTTCCAGACAAGTGGGGCAGAGGACACAGGAGGGGTGGAGAGCGGGAGGGATACGGAAGCCTGCAAGGACCACGGCACGGTGGGGTGCCCAGGGAGGGACTTGAGTGAAGCCTCCTTAAAAATGTCTTGCTGTCTGAGTGCAGAGTGGATGGAGAGACAGACAGAGGAGGGTGGAAACGTGGGCTAGGACCCTAGTCCCTCACACAGAGCAGCAGCAAGGTCTAGGTCTTCCCCGAGGTCCTGTGTGCTGCCGCCCACTCCCTCCCCAGGAACCAGAGGTTTCCTCTTGAACTCACACCAAGACCTGGTCCATTTAGGCCCATGCACTTCTTCATGGAGCCAGGGGATTTGTGTCGGAGGGACCCCGGAGAAGAAACCCCTGCAGCAGACCCCAAGCAGTGCGATTCACCCTGATACCTCCTTCAGCCAAGTGTGCCGGCCCTTCCTGCCATCTCCCTCTTCTCTGATTACTTTTTTCTTTACAGTACTGGGGATTGGACCCAAGGTCTTCTCACTGAGCTACCTCCCAACCCTTTGTTGTTGCTCCTTGATTTTTTGGCTTGGGGATTTGTTTGAGTTTTTTGTTGGTTGTTGTTGTTATTGTTTGGGGTTTTTTCAAGCCAGGCTCTCACTAAGTTGCCCAGGCTTGGCCCAGACTTGCAGTATTCCTGCCTCAGCCTCCCAGAATGCTGGGATTTCCAGTGTGCACCACCACACCCAACCTCTCCTCTGACTCTTGCTTCCCTGGCCAACCACCACCTCTTTAAGATCCCAGCTCATTCAAGTCTCTTTGGTCCAGGAATTTTCTCCTTCCTTAGAAAGGAAAAAGTTAGAAAATTAATAATGAAAGTACAGACTGGGGGAGACTCAAGGCAGGCAGCAGCCCTCAGCGGAAGTTTTTTGGTGTGCAACTGATCACAGCACAGGAATTGCCAAAATGGACTAGAAAGGAACCAGTCTGTGCTCAGCCTGAGTCTGGTCCTAGACTCAGGGCAGGAGCTGTTCCTTCATTCATTTGCATTAGCATTCCAGGACTCCACTAAGTAATGCTGTGCCATGCAGTGTGCTCCTGCCTGGCCTTGAAGGAATGAGAGACCCAAAAAGGCCTCCTCTCCTCACCAGCCCACTTTAGTCCATGTCCCTGCGCCCCACTGTCTGTGGGCCCAGCCCTTCCGGGTGCCCTCCTGGGGTGGTTAATTCAGTGTGTCAACTTGCTACCCATGGCACCTGGGTGAAGCACTTCCGAGTGTCTGGAGGAGTCCTGGCTGGGGTCAGCATTCAAATCTGGGGCCCAGATGAAGCGCATGGCCTTCCCCACACAGGGGCATCACTAGGCTCAGTGTTTGTGTCTTGGTGAAGCCTGTATGTTGGTGGTGTGAGGAGTGGGATTTTTCGGGGCTCTGCCCTCGTGGGTACAATTAGTGCCCTAGACAAGAGCCCTAGGCGGCTCGTTGGCTCCCTTTTGTCCTTTTACCGTGTGAAGAGGCAACAAGACGGGGCCCTTGGGCAGCAGAGTCCTCACCAGACACCAAACCAGCCACCACCTTGGTCGTGGACTTCCTAGCCCCTAGGACTGTGCATAGTAAGTTTATACTGCTTACAAATCACCCACCTGTGGCGTTTCACTATAGAAGGCCAAATGGACTAAGACCCATCAAGGGTCTGAATAAGGCAAACAGCGCTGGAAGGGACAAGTTCCTCTTTGACACTTTAAACTCGACATTAGATTTTTGCCCACGACTGGGGCTCAGGACACCAGCCCTTGCCATTCTCGGGACCACACCACCTGCTCTACATCTGGTCACCTCCAGCTGCCACACTTGGGGGTCTACCACAGTGCTCCCCACAAGCCCGCTCTCCCAGGCCACTCTCAGTCACTGTCCGAGCCCAGGTGCGGTGCCAGGGCTGGTTATCACCGTCTGCACCGGACTCCTCTCGCTCCCCTTCAGAGTCCTGCCTCCCCCTCCCGGTGTCAGGTCCGCACTTCAGGCTCCAGCCTCCCGCCTGCTGCTGCGTCCTCCTCCTGTGGTCCCTCACAGAGCTCTCCCCCACCATCCCTCAGGGCTAACACTGCCCTGCTTCTCAGAGGGTCCTCTCCAACATGGTGCCTACCAGGTCCGAGACCTGGGTCTGGAACTGGATGAGTCACCGGCAGACCCACAAGGAGGACCCACCTTTCCACGGCAGACCTGCTCCCTGGCTGCTTAACTGTCAAAGCCTTCACAGGTGGCGACCTGAAGCGACGCACAGCAGAGAGCACTTTCTTGCTGCTACTGTGGCTTTCAGAAGCCTGGAGAGAGAGAAGCTGTCCGTGACGAGCAGAGAAGACACACCTGAGTTACTCTGGCCGACGAAAGAGAAAGGGCGAGAAGGCCCAGGACAGCGAGGAGGCTGGAGCGGAAGGAACAGATGAGGACAAGACATTGCCGTGCGCCTTGACAGGCCCAGCAGATCCACAACGCACCGAGGCCGCCAGGAACGAGGGACACCAACATCGCAGTCAAGCCAGGGACAGCTGTCTTTGGCAGGCCTTGGGCAGTTCCTGCAACGGCCCCCAGAGGAACACGGGTCCACGGCGGGCCCCACAGTCAGACTCTCTGAGCAGAACTGCTCCCCGTGAGACAGCGGGTCATAAACACTGTGAAATGATTTGCAGGTTTACCTCGATTGTGTATATTAAAGGGCCTATTTCCGTACCCTTAGGCAAACTATGCGTTTGGAAACAAAAACAAAACAGGGCTAAAAGGAGAATTAAAAATCACGAAAGACCTTTAATATGCTTGTTTATTTCAAAATGTGTGTGTGTGTGTGTGCACGTGTGTGTGTGGTTCAACCAACCAATACACAGCTAGAGAGATTACCTCAAATTTTCCATTATTGATTCAGACACATTTGACACTAACCTGTGACAAGTACACGATTTGTCTTTCTAGGGGTGAGTACATTTCTGAGAGTTCGTTTATTTAATCTTTTTTGAAATCAAGTTTGGAAAAAGGCTTAACCATTTGTCAACAGGAAGAAAGACTAAACAGATAGATGTCCAAGATGCAAATAATCAACAAGCAGGAATTAAGGGGAAGGCAGAAAATAGGAAACCTCCTTCAGCTGGGAGCCCTGAAACGCAAGATGGGGGAACAGGGCTAAAACACATGCAAAAATATTCAAAATGCCACTTGATGATAGAGTTCTGTCTAAATATCTGTCTAGATACTTTCTCTGTTACAAGAAATACATACAAGCTTGCACACAAAGCCAAAACCTGCAGAAAACGATCCCACAGCGAGCAGGCGTGTACACAGACTGGGGACATATTTGAACTCAGTACAGGTTACACCTGAGAAGAAAAATAAAGAATTCCTAACTAGACACAAATGAAATATAGGAATAAATAAGTACATTATTATTAATAACTGCTAGGATTCACTAAGTACCAGACCTCCCATTGTATCCAGCCAGTGTTTAGTATGTAGATACTAAAGACCAACAATTATCAAGATGCATTTAAGAGGCATTTAATAGCAGTATCATTTTAAATCATTTGAGCACGTACATCAATGTGCTATTGTCATAAAAGTTTCCCTTCAATAGCCCCGGTATCCATTAGTACACATTTAGAGCTAAGTGCCAATCAGATTCCAACAATTCCACTCCAAAGGAGAGATCAAAATGAATGCAAACATCCAATCTGTTTCCCATTCAGCGAGGAAAACGTCAAATTTCATTCAAAAATGTATAAGGAGTTTGGAGCGAATGGCGGGCAGGGCGGGCCCACATAGCAAGGCTGGGCTGCCAAAGCCAGCACAAGTAATGCAGTTGCTTGGTGGAACTAGGTCTTTATATTAAGTTTGGAAACCAAAACAAAGTTCCTTCCAGGACAACTCAATTGATCCTTGCTTAGTGATTAGGACATGGAGACTCTTGCATCCAGACCAACCTTCTGAATTAATCAAATTTATAAGCTTCTCACAAGAGCCAAGTCTGTAGAATTAAGAATACAGCACAGTGCTGGTGTGAGGACATAGCATTGCACAGCGCAACCTAGTGAGGACCCGATGGACACGGCATGCGAGCTAAAACCATCACGGGAGGGGAGCTTGCAGGGAGCAGAGAGGAACTCAACTCTGGAGTAAAGTGCAGTCTCCAGGGCTGTTCAGAGCTCTGAATGGCTCATTATGTCTAAATATGATTTCTCTCCCCACAAGCTCACTGAACAGTCACGTCACTGCAGTGCTGTAGGCCTTGGCTTGTGCTCGGTGACTGCTGCGGTCACATTCCTGGTGGACAGAGGGAACAGCGGGGCCAGGAGTCACCCTAGCTGGGTCACATGGGAACACATCCAGGCTCACATCCAGGAAACCCTTCTGCAGGCATCTGTCCCAGCTGCCGAAGACCTGCACACTCGGGGTTTCAGGAACAGAAACTCGCCGTTGCTTGATCTGGAGGCAAGAAGTTCCTAGGTCAAGGGGTCAGCACGATTCACTCCCTCTATTCCTACCTCTCACCTCGGCTCCTGCATGGCCCTCTTTCTCCCTGGTCCCCTGTCCTCGGGAGCATCCTCAGAAGACGTGGCTGCTCTGAGTGCCCTGATTGGGGCAGAGTATTCAGGAATTTTCTCAAGTGAGCCCCTCCACAGAGGTAGGAGGCAACGTGTGATTTCTTAGCATGCTCAGAATATGACCAGCTGTGCTAGTCAGTTTGACTTACTGAGACAAATACCTGAAATAACCCATCTTGTAAAGCAAAAATGTCTAGTTTGGCCCACGGTTCCAGAGGATTCAGTCCATGGTAACTTGACCACCACCACCCCCGCCGCCGCCATGCCTCCTGGACCTATGGTGAGGCAGCATGTCATGGTGGGAGGAGCACAAGGCAGAGCAAATTGCTCACCTCACTATGGCCAGTAAACAAAGAGAAGAAGTGGGAGAGATGAGTCTCACAGTCCCGCTGAAAGGCACACTCTGATGACTTAACCCCCCCACTAAGTTCCATCTTTTTTTTTGGCAATACTAGGGATTAAATTCGAGGGTGTTCTGCAACAGAACCACATCCTCGGCCCTCTTTTTAATCTTTTATTTTGAAACGGGATCTCACTGAGTTTTCCAGCTGGCCTCAACTTTATAAGCTTCCTGCCTCAGTCTCCTAAGTAGCTGGGATTACAGGCCTGCACCACTGCACCAGCCAGGCTCATCTCCTAAAGGTTCTAACATCTCCCAGTAGCACCAAGCTGAGGACAAAGCCTTCAACTCACAGGTCTTTGGAGAACATTCTAGGTCCAAACTATAGCACTAGGCACATAGACAAACGTTTCTTTTCTGCACGCAACTTTCTGCCACCCATCTTCCTCTGATGGGAAGGAAGTCTATAATCAGTAAGAATTTTGCAAGTGGGGACATGACTTAAAACAGTCAAATCCTTCAAGAAGGAGAGTAGAACAGTGACTGCCAGAGGCCAGGGGAAGGAAATGATGGGGAGTCATTGCTTACGGGGTACAAAGCTTCAGTTTGGAAGGATGAAGCCGTTCTGAGGATAGGTAGAGGAGATAGTTGCAGAACAACATGAATGTAATTAATGCTACTGAACTGTGCACTTAAAATGGTCAAGACCATGGATGCTGTGTTATGTTTATTTGCAGCAGCTCATTTTAGGCATCAACTTGCCTAGGCTGAAGGGGACCCAGACGGCCAGCAGAGCATCGTTTCTGGGCTCAGCCATGAAAGCCTCTCCAGAAGAGACCACATTTGGACCAGCAGACTGAACAAAGACGATCCACCCTCAGTGTGGGCCAGCATCACCCAGGCCACCAAAGTCCCACGTGTCACCCTCTGGAATGTGTTTCCAGTGGGTCATCCCAGGACGTTCACACTCTGGTTCTAGGTGGATCAGGAGAGCAGGGGTCCTGTCCTTGTATCTATACAATATTAATTGTGTGTACTTATCCGGTAAATTACATATATCTATAAAGAAATACATATTCTAAGTCTATTTAGCAGAGCATCCACAAAACGATCAAATCTTTCCAGCACTGACAGCTTCTCATGGCGTGTCAGATGTCATTTTTAGTAATGTGTCCCTCTCTTTTCATGTTTAACTTTCAAAAGAAAACTGTGGTAAAATATCGATTATGGTCCTGCAGAGAAACAGAATACAGCTCTAGAACCCTTAGAGAGACGGATCTAGAAAGAGAGAAACAGAATACAGATCTAGACCCCTTAGAGAGACGGATCTAGAAACAGAGAAACAGAATACAGATCTAGACCCCTTAGAGAGACGGATCTAGAAACAGAGAAACAGAATACAGATCTAGACCCCTTAGAGAGACGGATCTAGAAACAGAGAAACAGAATACAGATCTAGACCCCTTAGAGAGACGGGAGACTGGTCATGGGATCAGCTCACGCCCTGATGGAGGCAGAAGGGGCCGTGACCTGTGGCCTGCAGGTGGGGACCCGGGAGAGCCTATGTACATCAGCCCCAGGCTGAGGGACTTGGAGAACCCGTTGTTCCGATGTTCCAGGGCAGGAGATGGCAACATCTCAGCTCCAGAGCACAAACCCAGCCCTCTCTGCCTAGTTTTAGTCTTCCAAAAATGGTAGACGGAGGAAGTGGGGCCAGTGCTGGTGCAGGTGCTGTTTGAGCGAGGCGGCGTTCAACCTTCCCGTCATCCTGAGACTCTGCAAAGCTCTTGTTTCATCCCTGCCCTTCCCAACCCAGCTTCTCTCTCCCCAGCCCGGGCCCTCCCCGCCTCCATCTTGATTCCTGACCCATTTCGTGCCCGAAGTCAGTCCCCTGCTGAACACCTACAGCTTCCCTGCCCTGAAACATCGCCGTCCGCTGGCAAGCACAGGGGTGGAAGCGCTGCTCACACACTCCACGCTCTTGGCGAGCTCCCTGCCCACGTGCCACGCGCATCATCCTCCCAACAGGCCTGCGTTTGCATCTTTCTTTTGAAAGCATCAACACATTTCCCAGGCAGAGGCAGAGGCAAGAGGAAAAGACACAGATGTGTAAACATACAAGATGCAGCCAGAAAAGAGTGAGCAAAAGCACTTCTGGGAGATGCCTGTGCCTGTCTAAAGTCCCCATACCTCCGCTTGAACACCCTCGAGCCTCCGTTTTCCCAGTGGTACCCTAAGCCAGCTAGCCTCTGACTCTCCAAATCTCTCTGTCCATCCTCACCCCAGAGACGACCTCTGCCACCCCACATCGCTGATTCTCAAAATGGAAATACGTGAAATCGCCTTCGCCGTGTCAAAGTCTGCGGCTCTGACTACCGTGTGCCTTTTGCTTCACATCTTCCCGGGCACCGACCTCCTGCCTCACCGGCCACCTCGGGGGTCTGAGTCATACCTCACTGTGGCTTTTGCACATGAGCCTCTTCTGGCACTTGCAGCTCACACGTACCAGAAAACTACAGGAATAAGGTGCCTGGAAGACACGCCCCAAACTCCCACAGAGACCCTTTAGGCCCTCCGTGCCCCGGATCTGACCTGCTTTCCCAGACTGCCACCTCCTCCCTGCCACCTGAACCCCTTCTCAGAGCAGCGCAGAACTCGGCATCTTGTGAGTCTCACACCCGGCTGCTTCCCGCTCAGGGACACTATATTCTTGCATTCGTCACTCTCGCTAGCCCTCCACGCATCCATCATGCATGCCGGTCATGCATGCCTAACACTTAAAACTTTTTAATTTAGAGACTTCAGTTTTTCAAGCAGTTTCAAATTCACAGCAAACCCGAACAGAAAGAATAGTGTACTTGCCCACACAGGTAGCCTTCTGACTGTGCCTGGTACACTTGTCACAATCTAGGGACCAGCAATGACACGCTGTTATCAACCAAAGAAAAACACGCACCGCACACACTGTAATGAGCTTTAACTTCTTCCTCTCGATACGTATTGACACTTGTTTAATAGTGATACAAATTAAGCTATTTCTTTCTTTCTGCAGCATCCTAGAGACGCATCTAAAAAATATGTTTATATCTTTACATCATCATCTCTGATCAATGGATATAGAGAAATGTTAAAACAGATTTCCAGGCCTCAAACCCAAAATTATTGAATAAGAATTTAAAGGGTGAGACCCGGGAATTTGTCCTTTCCACATCTTCAGGTTACTCTCCGGTAACAAAGCAATAAAACAGTCCATCCTTTTAATCCTGCAGCAGAGAAAACTGAAGCCGGGAGAGGCAAAGTTGTTCCCCGAAGTCTCACGGCAAAGAGGCTGGAGGCAGAATGAAGAGTACAGAAGGTCCCTGGTTAGGAGTGATGGGCAAATTAATCCGTCCAGGACATGCCACCACCGTCCTGTTTACCGGGAGGCGGCACGTGGTCGTTCTGTGCAGCAGTCGCCGGTGTTTCTAGAAAGGGTTACTAAGGTAAGGCCATCGTGGCTGGACTCTGAACCCGTGCGCGGTAGGCTTAGACATTTTCAATAAACAGTATATTAAGTCAGCCCACTTGTGGTTGTTCTATAAAAGCAGATTTCTGTGTGTCTACACGGGACCTGGTCTGGAAAGACCCTGGATTCTGGCGATCTCTCATCTCTACTTCAGCAAAGATTCCCCACCATGCAGGGCATTTAAACTCAGTTCCTTAGACTATACAGTGAGGGTAATGATGCTATCCATATTATTTGCTACCTTATGGGGTTTCTGTGAGGTAATTTTGTATGAAAATATTTTGAAAAGCATAATGTCTCCTGTACAAAATGATAGCATAGTATCTATGCTGGGGGTGTGATCTTTTACACTGTAAGGCCCTGAGTTTGATCCCAAAAAAAGAGAGTGCATACACACACACACACACACACACACACACGGAAAGATGTTTTGTCCATCAAAATGCTTTGGTGCAGATTTGACTCAGGTCAGACTAACACTACTCATGCCTCTGATTTCAGTTTTTTTAATTATTTTTTGCTTATAATCACATAGTTTAAAAAACCCAAAGATCATGAGGCTATAAAATGAGAAAAATAATAACTGCACCCATATGGGTTGATGGAGATAAATAATAGCACCACATCCACACGCCATTCTAAGAGCTCCTCAGAGCAACCTCTGAGGTGTGTTCCTGGCATCACCCCCATTTCACAGATGATGAAACTGAACCACGGAGAAGCCTAGGAACCATTCCAAGTTACCTGGCTATCGCGTGGCAAAGCCAGGACTTTGCATCACTCCCCAGGACTAGTCTTATTCTCTAAGAATGTCTGTTGTTAAACAGTTAATTGCACACCTGTATTAGTTTTCTATTTCTGCATAACAAATTACCCTACAATTTAGGTGTTTAAAGAAAAAAACTTTTGCTGGCTTATGCTCTCTGGGTCAGGAAGCAGAAGTGGCAGCTTGGTGGCTGTGATTCCAGGCGCCCTGTTAGGTTGTGGTCCAGACATGCATCGGGCCGGCAGGCTCATCTGGAGTTCAGCTTGGGGATCGTCTGCTTCAAGTTCATTTGCACAGTTGTTGGCGAGTCTCGGTCTCTGCTAGGTCCTGTGGCCGGAGGCAGAGCCCCCTCCTTCTCTAGCCACATGGCCACCAAGATTCTACAATTTAGAAGTGATGTCCCCTTGCTTCTGCCATATTTCACTCATCCAAAGCAAGTCAGTCAGTCACACCCTTGTTCAAAACAGGGCTGCTCAAGGGACAAGAATCATCAAGGCCATTGGAAAGAACACTTACCATGATGGCCCTCTAGAATTTTTCCATGCATATAAATATTTCTTTTTAAACAAAAATTCATACGTATCGCATCTTTCCTTTGCAGACGTCAGGGTGGTCGCCTCATCTACCAGCTAGAATTCCTTTGTGCAGAAGTTATATGACTTTATAAACAAGTCCCCTATTCATTGGGCATCCACCATGTTTCCCAGAAAATAAGACCTAGCTGGAAAATAATCATCTTTGAAAAGTGGAGATCAAAGATGCCAGCCCCAGTCAGCCAGGTTCTGTGTTGGTGTTGAGAGATGGAGAGACAAGACCTCCTGCTCTTGAAGCATCTTCGGTCCAATGGGGAGAAAAGACAACAAAGTGGCAGGTGCCACTGTAGAAGGGGTTATACAGGCCACACAAGCTTGAGCGGGTCAAGCACATCTGGTACCTGCAGACATCTCCACCTCCTTTCCCACAGAGGCGCAAACAGAGCCATCCCGAGTTGCCATTTTTGTCACCTCCCCCTCCCACCTGGAATCAGCACCCGGAATCAGTTGCTGTAGCTTCAATCGGCACTGAAGTTTCTGGGGGTGGGCAGGACCCACAGTGCCATTTTTTGATGATGCCCAGATCCTACGATTCTAATAAATGCCCTAGAAAATGAAATCAGTGGGAGTGAAAACAATCAGTCTCTTTTCAGTCAGGGCTTTGGCATCTTTTAGTCACTGTCTGAATTATTTCAGTGACATTCTTATGGAACTTTTTTAAAAGAGAAAATTTTTCTTCATTTTATCCTCATCCAATGCTGAAGGCTTTTTCTGTAAGGACACATTAAGAACAAGCTTAATGTCTACTGTTCAATCGTTCACAAAAACATCAGGCCTTGAGGATTAACGTCACAGAACACCCCTATGTCACAGGTGCTGTTTGCAGCTCTTTTCATGTGGCCTGGTGTCGTCACAGCCCCTGGCTCCTGTCTAAGTCACCTATCACTGAGAAAGAAACTTGGCTCTCACGCTTTGCTGCTGGGTGGTGAATGGCTGCTGGCATCTTCTGAAAACACTTCCTACTAAAGCCGTTTTCCCGAAATGGTAAAGAGGGGAGCTCCGGGTTTAGATGGAACTGTGGTCTGACGCTTCCTGTCTGTGTGGCCTTGGGTGGTACCTCGATGTGTCGCTTTGGCTGCCTTAGCTCTGATGGGTATTCTCACACTGCCCCACTGGGGGAGGCCAGCACAGAGGCTGGGTCAGAGTCCGAGACGCACCCAACTACAAACTCATCAGGCAGGCACTGGACCAGCAGAGCAACGCTTAACACTCCCTCTGCCCCTGCCTGGGAAGCTGGTAGCTTTACCTGGTAGGAGGGTGGGGGTGAGTCAGTCTTCAGCACACCAAGCAGCACTAGGGGCGAGATCAGGTTCCCACTGAGGCAGGAGAAAGAAGAGGATGAACAGGAGATGGAGGTCAGTGTTGTTCCCTGACCAGAATGGGGCTGAGCCTCTTAAGATGCAAAAGAATGACCGTAGCTGATCAAATCTCCGTCGCCCTAAGCTACCTTGCCCAGTAGAATGTTCTGGACACTACTACAGCTATCACATGGCTGACAGGCTCAAAACCCCCTTGAGAGAGGGAAAGTGTGCTCATACATTTCTTGGTGAGATCAATGATAAAAGCTCACTGCAGGCATCAGAACTGTCCCCAAGGGCCAGTGTTTGTTGGGTGTGGGACATCGAGTAGGGAAAGAGAGGGTCCGAGGTTCACACCCAGGGTGAGAATGTTGAGAACTCCTCTACAGGTTTTGCCTCAAGGCTTCAGGGAACCTGTCGAGACTTAAGGTGCATCCCCTACACTCAGGGAGCCCAGCTTTACACCTAGGGGCCTCTGCCTGCAGAGGGTTGTGGGGAGACCCAGGGAAAGGGCTTGGAACAGCCCAGGCAACCTTTGATAATACTCATTCGGTGAAATTTACCTCTCTGTGGTGAATTTAAAAGGTGCCTTGCTTGTGCCCTCCCGAGATATCAGCCTAGACCTCTGTCCCCACGATGCCACTGACACGCTGAGCCACACTGGGTAGTGGTAACCCCAGAACGCCACAGTGCCAAGCTTGAGGAGCTTACAGGCTGAAGCATCAGCACCAGTACCAGTTTCAAGGTGCGAATGAAAGGCAGGGAGGATCCAGCTGCCGGGCCCTGTGGGATGTTTACAGCAGTCCTGGCCTCACCCACCTGATGCCAGTCCAACTGCCCGTTTTATAACAACCCAGAGTGTCCCCAGAGACTGCCCATGGGGAGAGAGGGCAGATAACAAAACCATCCTGTTGAGAAGCAATAAAACATGAAATAGCAACAGAGAGATGCCAGTTAGCGGGTATTTTGTTGCTGCGGACAGATAGAGCTCAGAGAGGTCTAGACATGGAAAGGGAGGCTCCTGGCTGTTGGAAGACATGAATGAGGCACCACCCATCTTTCTAGATGAGGACTCTCCCTTCCACAGCCAGCTGTGGTGAGGTCCACGGGAGTCACCTGGGGAAGCTGGAAGATGGGGCAAAGGGCCTAACTTGCGCCGAAAGCTAACACCACCTAATATCACTAACGTGTACCCCTATCTCCTGCTGGTGAGGGAGCCGGGCTAAAGTTTGTCTTCTCATGAGCCGAACTATGCATTTCAGATCAACAAAGACAGCCTTGTAACTAACACAGGCCATCCCACGGTGGTGTCAGCAGCATCAAAAATCAGACTTTGCCAGGCATCGTGGTGCACACCTGTGATCCTAGCACTCTGGGAGTTTGAGGCAAGAAGATCACAAGTTCAAGCCCAGTCAAAGCATCTTAGAGACTGCAAGACCCTGTCTCAAAATAAAAAAGGGCTGGGGGTGTAGTTCAGCGCAAAGGACCGTGTTCAGTCCCCAGTTTCCCCGCCAAAATTAGATCTTTTCTCATTTGCCAAAGCAACATATGGAGCACAAAAAAATCCTATATGAAGGTGGGGAGGGTTTGGGTGTGGGGTGCGTGGGAAACTCGATCTATCAGGACTTTGGATGTTTCCTCACATTATCCGCACTGTCCTGCTAAAGCAGGAAAATGGATTTCTGTGACTAAAGAAAGTGAGTGCAGGGAGAATCTTGGTTCCGTCCTGGACATCTCTAAACAGGTGAACCAAAGAGGGGACTGGCCTTGTTGGCTTCGCTCCTTGTCAGGCCTCATCTATCCTAGCCCTTGGGGCTCAAGCAAAAGGGGCAAACACTTCAGGGGATGCACCAGAGTTGACGATAATGCCAGAAATTCCCCACCAGGGCCTCGCTCTCCTCTGCTCCACCCCAAGGTGGCCGCCCTCACAGAGCATCATAGAGACCATCAGAGCTGCTGCACAGGCAAGCACTCCACTTCCAGACAAAGGAGACAGCAGCAAGGGGGAGCGGACCGTCACTGTGTCACCGCCTTCTCTCCGAGTCACCTGCTGAGATGAAGATAAACGCCCACCTCGCCACAGTGCAGTGGGGCCAGACACAGAAGTTCCCCAGCGGCTGCTCGGCAGGAAGTCTGCTGGAATTCCTGCGGGCTGGGGTCATTCCCAAGCGCTCTCCAGGAGACAAAGTCAGGTCAAGGGAGAGCCCCAGCTCCTCCCCGTGACAAAGCCCCAGAGCCAGGGAACAGGTGTAGCCGGCCAAAAGCAAACAAGAACTTCCTTCAAACAACAACAAACAGTTAACCCCGCGGGCTGTCAACGTGAATTAGCCTGCCCAGGGAGCTGAGCCTATTACCACCGACCCGGTGCTCAATCCAGCAAGCCCTCTGGAACAGAAACACCATCCTTTCCTCCCGCCCCAGCTGTTTCCGAAAGCCACCCTGGCGGGAAACTCACTAGGAGCGGAGACCCACTCCTGCAGGGGGCACAAGGCCTCAGGCCTAGTGTCCCCAGACCCAGCCGCCCTTCCCAGTGCCTGCTGGGCACTTCCGCATCAACCACGATGCCCACCTTGAAAGCGATTTCTGGTACCACTTTAAATACTTCAGTGTTTTTTCTTAATGTTTTAGGCAAAATTTAATGGGTTTGGGGGCTGAAAACTGGAACATTTCCTTTGACTATTTCCTTCTAAATTTACAACAAAAACATTTTTCTGGGCCCCCTAAAATACCGTGGGCCCTAGACCCTGCATCTACTATGTCTAGTGAAGAAGTAGACCGTGCTTCAGTAGATAGTCGTAATTTTTTAAAAAAATACTGTTTTCCACAACCAGCCATCCAACAAAACACATTTTTAGTCTGCTGAAAGTACAATCTGTTGATAAAACAACTCACATTGGATGTCTGGAAGTTATATATTTCACTCTAGCACTTCAAAGTGATTCTTTACATAGTTAGATTCCAAAGGGCTTTTAAAAAAATCAAGTCACAAATCACACAAGATAGATTTTCTTCAATATTTTTATTTATATAGAAATACTTAAAAAATGAAGTAGCACCATTACTTAAGTTTTACCTTTATTATGTAGAACTTTAAATGTCAGAAAAATAAAACTCTTGATACAATTTCAAATCTCGTCTCAGCAAATATAATATTAGTATTTGACCATGAGGTTAAAGGCCCTTTATCATAAAATAAAATATACTTTGTTTTTTAAACTTTGCTCAGTAAAGTACATTTAAGCTCAAGTAACGTCACCTACATATACATAAACAAGTGGTAAACAAATGTATTAAAATAGAAATACTAAAACTATAGTGGTGCAACAGAATTTTTGTAACTTGCACTGAATTCTATTTATACAAATGTTAGAAAGCATCGACAGTTCCTTTTGACATGTTTATACATTTCCGTTTTTGTAATAATATAGAATAAAATATGCTTTATATCACTGAATAGAAAATATGCTGGGTGAAGCAGATCTAGAAGATTTGTCTGAACCTATAAAATCTCCATCCCAACAGAATACTGCTCAAAACATTACACGTTTTATGGTTTGTAATTCCGTCACAATTGTGTGATTATTAAAATAATACAGTGTTCTTTGCCATAAGGCCATACTAAAATAAAAAGATTTAACCCAGCTACAAAAAGTTCACTGAACTTAAATTAAAATACTTGTAAACATCTTTGCAATATGAAATATAATTTTTCAAGTCAAAAAAGAATAAAATACTTCAATCTGTATTAATGCAATTTCTCTTTAAAACTTTTAAAGGTTTTTAATATATAAGAGATATGTTACAGTTTCTTTAATAAAGCTGCAGTATCCTGGTTTCGCGGGAACTCCTGGCCCTCCCACGGACATTCAGAGGATGCACCGTGCCCCCCCGCGGAGGGACACACAAGACAGTCCACACATCCCACAGCACTGCTAGTGGCATTCTCCATCGCCGTCATCATCATAGTTCGCTTCTTTTCCTACTTGAAGAAAATGGAAAACGTGTGGGGTTCTCTTCTTTTTGGAAGCTTCCTATTAAGTACAGTGTAAAAACTATCTTCACTAGAATGTCGCCGTTCCTATTATTTATAGAGCATGCATTTCGGGCAGTCCATATTTCCCAGGCTACAGTACTCTCGACGCAGATATCCTGGCAAGTTCCTTCGTTGCAAAAATTACATTTTAAAAATGAGCGGATACTACAGCTTTCCAAGCTCCTGTCGGATCTCAGAGTGGAGTGTGGGCGGGCTGGGAGGGGCGGAAGGGCACCTGGAGGCCCGCTGGCAGGCGCTGGGGAGGAGGCCGGAGGGGAGGGGACCCTGTCCCCGCGCGCACGGAGCGAAGGCGCGGCCGCGCTCAGGAGAAGATGCGGATGGCCTGCGTGACCGCGGCGTGGCAGACCGGGCACTCGGGCTCGCTCTTCTCGCAGATGCGGTTGGCGCACTCCATGCAAAAGAGGTTGTGGCCGCAGGGCACCAGTGCGGCAATCACCTCGCTCTCGAAGCACACCGAGCAGTCGCGGCTGCCCTTCCGCCGCAGCCCGGAGGAGGAAGAGGAAGAGCTGGAGGAGGAGCTGGAGGACGAGGAGGACCCCGACGTGTCCGAGGTCTGCAGCCCGGGCAGCTGCGCCCCCAGCCCGTTGGCATAGGCGGCATAGGCCAGGCCGCCTCCGCCCGGGTCGCTGCGCACCCGGCGAGCCAGGTGGTGCTCGCCCGCCCCCGGGGCCATGTGCAAGGGCGGGGACAGGCGCGGGCAGCCGGCACCCGGGTGCAGCCGGCGGTGCACCAGGAGCCCCAGGTTGGCGTTGGAGGGCGCGCCGGCGCCACCCCCGGGGAAGACCACAGAGGAGGAGGAGGCCGAGGAGGAGGCGGAGGAGCAGGAGGAGGACGCCGGGGCCGCGGGGCCACCTCCCGCGGACCGTTCAAACTGCGCCCAGAGAAGGGGCGCGCCAGGCGGGGGCGCGGGCGCCGGGTCGAAGGTAGGCTGCAGCTCCGAACAGCCGTCGGGGGACGGCGCCGGGGCGTCCCCGGCCGGGTAGGCGTACCCGTTGCCGTTATTGTTGTTGTTCCCGTTGTGAGCGAAGCTGAGCGCAGGGCTGGGGGGGCTGTAGTCCGCCAGGCGTGGGGTGGCAGCCGCGCTGCCGCCGGTCCCCCCGCCGAAGTAAGAGTCTGTGGAGGCGCTGCCGAGGGAGCTGGAGCTGTCGTTGCGGTAGCTGGAGAAGGGCTTGCGGCCTGGGGTGGGCGTGATGCTGGGGGTGGGCTTGCTCCAGAGGCTGCCCGGGCCGGACCCGCCGGACCCGTGGTGCAAGTCGAAGCCCACGTCGGTGCCATTGGCGTGGAAGTCGTTCTCGTCGGTGAGCTCGACGATGCCGCCGGTGCGCAGGGCGATGTGTGCTTCGATCTCTTCTCGCGCGCGGTCCACGTTCTCTGGCATGCCTGTCACCTCGAACACCGGCTCCTTGTCGCGGCTGGGCGTCACGATGTATGTGTGCGTCTGCTGCTGGATGCGCTTGATCGTGGCGCCCTTGGGCCCCACCACCAGCCCCACCACGCGGTAGGGCACCCGCACCTGGATGGTGGTCTGCCCCGGCAGGTTGGGCGGCCCGGGCACTGCGCCGTTGAGCGCCGTGTTCTTATTCCTCGAGGCGCGGATCATGGAGAAGTGCTCCGCCGCGGAGATGATCTCCCTGCGAGCCATCGCCACATCTTCCTTCCGGCCCGTCACAACAAAGACAGGCTCCTCCCCACGCACTGGGGTCTTGATGTAAGTGTTGGTCTTCGCCCGCAGCGCTTTGATTTTACAACCTGAGAACCAGGGCGCCGGGGAGGGAGTGAGAGAGAGAGACACGCCCATTATCCCGGGTAACCGCGGAGACCGGGGGCCGCGGCACACGCGACGCGAGGAAAGGGGGCGTCTCCGCGCCGACCGCGGCCGCTCCACGGCTGGGCGGCGGGTTCCTCCCGCTAGGCGCTCGAGGAACAGCCCATTGGCTGCCTGGCCCTCCCCCTGGGACTGCAGTCGTCCCTAACCAAGCCCGAGAATCCCAGAAAAGTCAACCCGGCAAATGCCGCTGGGACCCGACCGGGTGCACCGGCCGCCTGGAGGATCCCGCGTGAGGCTCGGGGAGGCGCCCGCAGCTGTGGTCGTACAGCGCGGGGGGCTTGGTGGGAGGCGCAGTCCCGGGACCCATTGTTACAGCGCGGCGCTCCATTCCGCTTTGCAGAAATCCAGAATCCTCCTCCCCTCGGATGCTCACTCCTCCTCCTGTGCCCTCCCAAAGGACCGATCAAAGGCCCCCTCCCCCAGCACCTCCTATTTAAATCGCCGTTCCCCGGGTGGGCTGACTGGGGGGCGCCAGGGGAGAAGGCTGTGGTCCCAGCAGAAGAAAGTGCGTCCTGCGTGGCGGCCGCGCGGTTCTGGGAGGCAGCCTGCCTGCACTTTCTTTGTCTGGGGCGCCGGCCCTAGCGCGCCTCTTCCTCCTCCCCAGACCCCCCGCGCCGCGGACCGCGACCCCGAGCATCCCCGCTCCCCGTCCCCGCTGGACCCACCTTGCCGCCCCACGATCTCCGCGACGTGCTCGGAGCTGGGCACCGGCACGCACTCGGTCATGTTCACGCTCTTCTTTCGCGGTTCGCTGTCGTACAGAGACGCGCTCTCGTCGCTGTCCAGACCCAGCAGGGAGAGCTGGTCGAGCGCAAGCTGCAGGGCTCGCTGGTCGTCCAGGGTCTCGCCCCCGCCGCCGCCGCCACCGCTGCCTCCCCCGCCGCCGCCTCCCCCGCCGCCGCCTCCCCCGCCGCCGTTGCGCTCCAGGTCTGCGAACAGCGAGCTGGGCATCGCGCGGCCGTGCGCGCCGCGCCCCCGCCGGCCCTCGGCTCCCCGGGCGGAGCGAGGTGCCGGCACAAAGGCGGCCGGGACGCGGGCGGTCAGGGGCGGGAAGGCCGGCCGGTCGCCGAAGGCGCCGTGGTCCTCTCCGGGCGCCGGCCGTGCGCACCGGGCAGCAGCTGCAGGAGCCCCGCTGGGGTCCCCGCCCAGGTCCGCCGGCGGTCGGGGTGGGCGCAGAACCGGAGCAGCGGCCGCGCGTGGCCCCGAGCGCCCGGCTGGTGGCCACAATGCCAGCGCCCAGCGAGCAGGCGAGCGGCAGCGGCGTTTCTTGAAGGAGCCCCTCCCCGGCTCCGGCACTGCGCCCGCCCTCGCTGCGCGCCTCGCCTCGCCTCCTCTCCCGCCCGCCTCTGGACTGAGCTCTGCAGCCAGACGGCTCCGGAGGGGGACGAGGAGGCGCAACGTCACCGGCGGGAGCTGACACTACAATGCTACTGACACTATCGCTGGGGGAGGCGATTGGCGCGCGCCGGGCCGGGGGCGGGCGGAGACCGCGGGCTGCGCGCGGAGAGCGAGCCCCCCCGCACCCCGCCCCTTCCCCGCCCCTCCCCCCGCCGCCGCGGACGCCTTTCTTTGTTGTCTGATGCGGGACAGGCAGGCGCGGGACTCTCGTGTGCACCTATCCCCCGAGAACGGTCGCTGTCCCCAGGTCTTCCTCCTCGCCTGGTGGAGAAAGGGAAACGCGCCCAACTCGGAGGCCAGCGGCCCGGTCCCAAAAGAGCGGTGCTTAGGAAGTCCCGTTAGTGCCCCCAAATAAACCATCGGTACAGCCGCAGCCGCCACTAGGAGGAGGCCTGTCACCCACCCGAAAGGGCGGCCCGGCCCTGGGAAGCGGAACCCGGACGCGCGGCCCCGGGCGCACGGGAGCAGCGGCTCCGGAGCGGGCTGGCACGAGACAAAGGCTCGGTCCGCCCACGCCGCCACCCGCGCGCGCGCCCGCGCCTGCATTTCTGTCCCCTCGGGCGGCACTTGGCCCGGCCGGCCCTGGAGACGCGGTCTCCGAGCCCGAGCCCGGCGGCGGCGCGATCCAGGCGCGCCAGGCCGCCGCAGACCCAGGGGTCGCAGGCCGCCGGGGTCCCGCACTCGCCGGGCGCCAGGGCCGCCACCCCGCGGGCCGGGACACGCGCACGAGCGCCGCGGGGACGCCGGCCAGCGCGCCAGCGGGGGGCGCAGGCGTGCGCGCGGGTGCCCGCGCCCCTCCCCGCCCCGCGGTCGGGCATGCGCAACGTCCTCGGAGGCGGCCCGGCCGCTCTTTGTGCGCTCCTCGGGCGGGGCCGGCGCACTGCGCCCCCTCCCGGCGCTGGCGGGGACCGACCGCCTCCGAGAGCCGGCGCCGCCGCGGCCGGAGGGCGGGGCCGGCCGCGCTCCTGCGCGCTCCTCGCCTTTGTTCGGGAATGCGCCGGGCTAGTCCCGCAGCGCGGCCGGCCTGCGGCTCTCGGGGGTCGCGCGTCCGCGCGCGGGCGCCGAGATCCCGGGGAGAGCGAGCGCGCCCCGCAGCCGGGCGTGCTGCGCAGGACGGGAGCGACAGTAGGTGCCCTGGCCGCGCCCCGGGTGGCCTGAGGACTGGCTGGGGAGGGGCGCTGGGACGGCGACCTCGGGGGGCGGGGCCCGTCCCGACGCTCGCCTGGAGCTGTCTTGGGGAGGAGGTGCTGATTATTTCCTCGCGGGGTGAGGCTCGGAAGCCACTTACACTAGTTACTGCCTCGGGATGTTTACGTCATCTGCGCCTGGAGCTGTTCTTGAAAGAGAACGTCGGTGGGTGGAGGGGTGGCAGGTGGGGGTGGCGCCGAGTCCCTCGGGAAGGCTGCCGCCTAGAGAGCTCCGGGAGGGAGTCCCTGCATTTTTTGACCCGACCTAGGATTCGGAGTCCCGTTAACTGGGGACTGCGGTGGGGCGCGGAGGACGGGGAGTCCAGGGCGGTGGCCAGGAGGCCACAGGTGAGGTCCCGGGAAAGAATGCGCGGACCGGTTTCTGACCTCTGTGCTGTTTTTAGGAATTAAACAGCCTCCAGTTTGGAGGTCACTGCAGTTTCTGTTTTTAACTAAACCGTTGAAGTTCCCAACTCAGCTGATGAGACCCCGGGTGCACGGGTCCCGGCGAGGGGGCGGAAGGAGCCGGTGCACACACACCGTTTGCTTCTGTTGGAGAGCCCGACCCCCGTCTTTCAGACCTGTCCCAGGTCTGTGTGATAGGGTTGCAGGTGGGTTCACCCCACACTCTGTTCGCTTTAGGAGACCGGATTCTCAGAGCGGTCCCTGGAGTCCCTGGACACACACTTCTCCAAGGTGGCCTTCTAATGTCATTCTTCTCTACCACTGGGTGCTGGGAGTGGGGACTGTGCTTGCCTGTAACTACAGACGTTCATTGAAACCGTCCGTCTTGACCCACATGGAAGATAAGCGAAGCTCCCCCTGGAATTGGTGGGAGTGGCCTGCCAATCCTACTGTGCCCCTGGTGGGCCCTGAGCCAGGAAGACTGTTCCAGTAAAACCTACGCAGAGAGAGGCCAGCCTGGTGTTCTGAGGCCCACCTTAGAGTACGGCGGGTGACAAGCCCCACAGGGTCCTGACATCTGCAAATCTGATTACAGGCGGGTGTCGGCTCCCGACCGGCATCTTGGCGGTTCCAGCAGGATGCCAGTGCTGGCAGAGGCCACTCGCTGTGAGTTGCGCCGGGCAGCTGTCTGGCTTCAGCCACCACGCTGCTTGCTCTGCTTCTGCCCGGTTCTGTGGCCAGTGAGGGCGCCAGGGCACATGGGTGCTTCTATAAAAGTAACAACCCCAAGATTTCAAGTCTCAATTGATGGCTTGAGTAAGTCCAGACATTATAAACTTCGAAAGCCTTGTTCCATGTTTAAATAGATAATACACCCAACCCCAGCATTCCTGGTAGCATTTCCCAGGCTCCTGGAGGACCTGGAGTTTAACTTCCTGATGTGAGACACATTCCCCAGGGATTTCTCGGTGTAGCTGTACTGGGTTTTTTTGTTTTGGTTTGGGATTTTTTTTGTTTGTTTGTTCTTGTAGCATGAGAGAAAAGCTTACAAAGTTTTATCTGGTAATAGAATAGAGAATTTCAGTTGTCATAAAATGGGAAAAGGTAGCATTATCTCCCAAAAGCAAGTACAGCTAACAATAAGAAGACATTGTGTTTGTTTCCAGAGACTTCGAACTACCGCATTTTGTGTACGTCTTGCTTAATTCTACAAACCAAATAGCTGGCAAAAGAAAGTAAAACCCTCGTGTGAAAACATGCACACTTTTAGCCAACTCGCTTATTATTATGCAACAAGAAAAAAGAGGCCGTGATACAGAAGTGACCAAGGTGGCAGGAGAGGGAGGGCTTTCCCTTGAGCCCTGGTCATGTCCAGACCCAATCCCATGGCAGTTAGGTGCCCAAAGCAGGAAGTCTGCCTGGTCACCTGCAAACAGGCCCAGAAGAAGGGATGCCTGAGCTGGCCTTGCAATGGCTGAGGTCTGAGAATTAACTGAGACCAGTACCTAGCACAGCGTGCGGCCCCCAGCGGGAACTAAAAATGCTTACTAAACCAGGCATGGTGGTGCTCACCTGTAATCCTAGCACTCAGGAGGCAGAGGCAGGAGGATCACAGCAAGTTTGAGGCCATACTGGACTACAATAGTGAGTTCAAGGCCAGCCTGGACAGCACAGCAAGACACTGTCTCAAAAAAGCCCTAAATAAATAATACATTAAGCGGATGAGCATGCCGAGCTGAAGAGCCACAAAGGTATAGTTTTCTTAAGTATGCGCATGAATAACTCAGTCTCTAGGAAACGCTCAAATGACTCCAGCCAGGAGGACGTGATTTTGAGTAACATTAGTAGGCATAGGTAATATCTATTACTACGCCCTTGCTATGCACCGGGCAGGGGAACCGGATGGCTTACAAAAGACTATCCTCCCAACCACGCTAAGGAAAGTACTTTTGTTGGTTCCATTTTACAGATTACGGTAAGTCATTTGTCCAGCCGAGGCACACGCAAGCTTCTAGCTGGTTTTCCCTAAATTGCAGGCCCCTTAATCACAGGGCCCTGTGGAGGCCCCAGAGGGTCTAGCGATTTGCTCGCAGGGCCACGTGTTTTGGTAACATTTTCAAGAGTGAGGTTTCGTCTTTTCCTCGAGGAGAACCACTGAGACAGTGTACACCCCAAGCCCAGCACGTCTTCGCAGCGCCTTGGTACCCGAGGCCCCGCAGCTGGCAGGTGGCCTCGCCAAGCAGCCCTCCTTCCTGTCCGAGCCCGGGCGGGAGCCGACCTCTTCCCAGCCCCACCGCTCACATGGGTTTAGAAGGCTCCCACGTGGCAGATGGGAAGCTCTTTTCCTGACATTCTTCTCTTGTCTTTGTGTTGTTAACGTGTGTGTAACATATAACACATATGACACGTGACTGTTTCTAAAAATATTTTAATATATGGAAAATGCTCTCCTTATGTTGAATGACCCCACAGTGAGGAATGTGTATGTGTGCGTGTGTGTTACGAACTCAACAAGCATTAGAGACAGAAGGAATAGGTAGAAGGAAATGCATCCAAATTTTAATAATGACTTTAGTGGAAATGCAATTTTATTTTCATTTTACTTTTCTGGGTGTTTCAAATTCTAAACATACATCTCTGTGCAATTAATTTTTAAAAGTAATACATGCTTAGTTTTAAAGATTGAACAGTGCCAAAAAGCTTCATAAAATAAAAGGCATTCCCTGCCCTATCATTGCCGTAAATAGAAGCAAAGAAGAAAAATCTGAAGCTCGTCTTAGCATATATTTATTTTATTAAAGATTTTGGAGTTATGAGCAGAGAAGGCAAAAGTTTCATACATTTTATTAAATCAGCCTTTAAAATTTAAATATCACTTAGTTAATAATCTGTGATAACCATTCAGCAATAGCAGAAAAGAACAAACAAAGTAATTTAAAAATCTGTCAGATACATGGAAACAGGCAGAGGCTGGACGCCGGCTCATACTCTTCTTTCTGAGCAGAGAGACAATAGGTCCATGAAATTTGAACATTTTTTACAATTCAAACTTCTCTTTTCCGGTTTTCGGTTGAATCTCTCTCTGTAAGAGGCAGTTAGGACCACCGAACTACAGAGTGGCCAGCGCTGTGTCCGATGTCTGCTTGGCAGTGCGTGAATGGAAAGCCGGAACAGGAAGTGGCCACGCTGCGCTAGTGCCCCTTAGTGTGGAGCCGGGTGGGCAGGACTGAGTCTGGCCCTAGGGTGGGTCCTGCCGTGTGATGGCCTCGGGGGGTCTGTGACTGCCTCTGGTGAAGGCCTCCTGAGCTCCAGGGTTTGGCTCTGGGTTGGTCTCAATAGTGCTGGAACCAAATGTAAGAGGTTGCTCAGAGAACTGCTCCCCAAATCTAGTAGTGGACAGCAAGGCGGGGTGGCCATGCAGGAAGAGAAAGACAAGCAGCCTCCCAGCCTTCTCTCCCACTCTCCTTCCCTTGACTTTGCACAGAGTGCATCCGAGGAAGGGAAACATCTCAGAGGACAGCATCACCCCGAATCAGGAGAACACGGGGCGCTGGCAGCAGACAGTACCTCAATGCTGCTAGTTTCTGTCACAGGATTTCCAAGCCACAGAAATAAAAGGAAAGACACGGCGGAATACTACTGTCATAAAGAAGGACACATTTAAATCTTTTAGAGGAAAACAGACGTATCTTGAGACCATAGCATTAAGTGAAATAGACAGGCAAGCTGAAATATCATGTGGCTTCTCTTCTACGAGAAACCCAAAGTTTAAATAACTTAATGAGCAAAATAAAAGGTACACAATAGGAAGCAGGGAGACAGATCTTTTACAAATGGGAAGGGGATCAAGAGATGGGTCAGGGAGGTAGGGGAGGGCAAGGGCTTGAAGAAAGAATCGAGACACATGTGACCGTTACGCACTGCAGATGTGGACTAATGAAGGAAAGAAACTGTACGCATCAGCAGCGGGTACCGCCCAGGCACAGGCGCACCTGGGAGCCGCCCTCCTGCACTGGGCTCACCCGCGGCACACATCAGCACAGCCACTATGTAAGTCAGCCTGGTCACGCTCACCTCCCTGGGAGGTGCTGGAACTAGGATTGGACTCCAGTGACCTTCTGGAGTAGGAATATGTCCAGAAAAAGAGCCAGAATCGTCCGGTCAGACAATGACAGGAGGGAAATAACTCAGGGACTCTGGCCCCAAGGCAGGGAGCTACTCCTTGCAATGTGAATTCCTCTGAGGTGAGCATGATGATGCGCCAACAACTGAGGCAGGGTGCCTCCTAGTCAAAGTGCTCAGCAGACAGGCTCGCAACGGTCAAAGCTGGAAAGGACACAGTACGGAAGGGGCGATGTCGACAGCCCTCCAGCACGTAAAAAACCACTCAGTGAGCAGCGATTCTGAGACTCTAGAGCGCAGTCTGAGGCTTGACACTCCTGGAAGGCAGAGCTTGGAATAGGCCAGAAATCTCCCACCTCGCAGCCAGGCACTCGCACGCAAGCCCGCTCCATCCGGAGATGCCTGCAAGAGGTTTGCACGCTGCTTGGGGAGGCGGTGAATTTAATGCGCGCTGACATCATGACTTCCTCTGTGGTCTCCACGTTCAGCCAGTCAGCCCTTCAGGTTCGGTTTTCTCATCTGTGAGATGCAGGAACAGTCGCCTTGTGTAGGAGATGACCGCTGTGGGCCTTCCCTTCCGGCCAGAGACGGCCTCGTGGATGAGGGCTTTCTCTGGGAGACGGTGGAGTGGGAAGACATTTAAAACTCTTTCATCTTTTCAGTACTTTCACTATGTTAGCACGCCTTCTGTGTTCTCATGGTATTTTTTAAACAGCAAAAAATCCTTTTATATGCTGAAAGATTTTTGTGTCTATATTAAACATCAGCAAAAGTCAAAATACTAATGAAATGCAGCTGTAAAAGCCTCTGATAATTCAGATAACTCTGAATTATCTCCCAGTTTATCCTCACAATAAAATTATCTTTCTATGTATGTCAGTTAAAGTGCTAAAAATTATGTCTACGATGCTATCGAAATATTAATAGTGTCATTTTGTTAAAGCACCTCTTGTACAATTTTACTTATTAAATTCTATAGTTATCACTGTTCTGTGTGCCCAGCCACATGGAGAGTCACTGATTGCCATCCACGGATATGTCAAAGACTGTTTTTAAATAAGCACAATCATTTTAAAAAAAGCACAATAAGTAATAAACCTAAAGATAGAATTAAAATATAGACCATGATATAAATTCCACATATCTCATGAAAAAAAGAAAGAAAATACAATCTCTAGGCAGAAAAATTTAAGAAGCATTATAAATAGAAATATACCCGGTATGGTGGCACACACCTTCCAGCACTCTGGGAGGCTGAGGCAGGAGGATGGCATGTTCAAGCCAGCCTGAGCAACTGAGTGACTCAGAGACCCTGTCAAGAAAGAAAGAAAAGAAAGAAAAAAAGGGGGAGGGGAGACGAGAGAGAGAAGGAAGGAAGGAAAAAGAAAGAGGAAGAAAAGGAAGGAAAGAAGGATGGGCTGGGAGTGTAGCTCAGTGCAGCTGCCCTGGGTTCAGTTCCCAGTACTGCAAAATAATAACCATAAAGCAAATAAAGCAAAGTCAGCAATAATAGATTTAAGGAAAATACACCTGCCTTGAAGGGTGGTTGATTCTCAAGTAGGATCTGATAAAGCAGGAGTTAAAGTCACATTCTCTGGAGCCAGACTGACTTCCGGGTCCCACAGTTCCTGGCCCTGCCCGGTAGCAGTGACCTTGAGCAATGTCTTCTCCTCCTGTGCCCATCTCCTTATCTGTCAAAAGCAGGGGTGCCCGACTCACTGCTGATGTCAGCAGTAACCCTTGACCAGGTGTGGTGGCACATGCCTGTAATCCTAGCATTTGAGAGGCTGAGGCAGGAGGATCACTGTGAGTTCGAGGCCAGCCTGAACTACACGTGAGACTTTGTCTCAAAAAAAAAAAAAAAAAAAAAGACCCTTGCAGATGACGCGGCCATGCTCACGTAACTGGTACGCTGTTCAGCTGCAGGGCTGAAACCGGCAGATCGAGGCAGCTAAGGAGAGCTGGGCCATTAAAACAGACATAAAGGATGAGCAGCCAAGCAACTTACTGCGTGCAAAGGTAGAAATTCAAATGAGGGGCAGAAAAGATTTCTTAAAAATGATGGAGAGGGGCTGGGATTTAGCTCAGTGGTAGAGTGCTTGCATAGCAAGCACAAGGCCCTGAGTTGGATCCCCAGCAGCACCCCCACAAAAAGTGATGGAGAAACAACTGGCTGTTGGGAACAGTATATTAGGTTGGATTGTTTTAACCTCACACCACGTATCCAGATAAGGCCCAGGGGAATTAAGGAGTTAAGCTCCAGAAATGAGCGCATTGAGGAACTGAGCAGAGGCGTGGGTGACTGCTTTTCTGACTCTGGAGTAGGGGACGGGCTTTGGAAGGGTGAGCATAGGCATACAAGTCGTCGGAGGAGAGACCTAGAGAGAGCCGCTACGGGACTGTCCAGAGCCTCTCCCAGGTGTGCCGTGCTTCACCCTGTGTGCTGCGGTGACCTTCAGAGGGACACAGATACAATTTGGATACAATTCCTCTTTGGATACAATTACTACATACAGACACTCCTCCTTTAACACCCGAGTTGCGTTCCGGTGGCTGGGTCGTTAAAGGGACCGGTCACGAACAAGAAATGGTCGAAGGAAACTCCAGCCTGATGACTTGCTTTCATTTGAACAGCTCTCACATGCAGGGCTGTGACGGATAACAGAATCTAGAACTACAGCACTGTGCGTGCAGCACAATCCGCGGATTACAGCGCCGGGCGGCAGAAGCCACCGTAAGGTCGCACTGCCGCTCAAGGTCCGCTCCTGAGTCCCAACGCGGGTCGTGAGTCCGAACGGTGCGCCTCAGTGCGCAGACCGAACGTTTATTAACCAGGTAGCTCATGGAACAAAGAATATCTGCATATATCTTACTTGTATTATACTATTAGCGTATCAAATCTGGAAAGCCACTGATAAGAAGTCGAGTCGATGTGATTTTCTT
>PVJO010020057.1:0-33036 GCA_004026905.1 Hystrix cristata | reverse complement strand
CATGGTTCTTGGCAAAGGAAGCAACATCCTCCTCAGTGACTTCTCTCACATTTCCTGGCCGGTGTCACAGCATGCTCACTCCTGGAGAATTGTGCACCAGGGAAACCAAGTCACTGCCATTGCCTTGGAGGATTCCTGTGGATTCTCCCCCAGGCCTAAAGAGACACGCAAAAAATATTCACTAATGAGGGCACACACAACACATGCCCTAAATCAGCATTTGGCCGCAGCTGTGCAGGTAAGCAGAGTGGTTATTATCATACCTGTACTTGCCAGTCACCAGTGTACATCGAGGGGTCCCCAGGTCACTCTTAGGCTGAGTGATTGGCTAGATCTTACTGAATTTGAAAGGCTCAAGGGTTTGGTTTCTGGCAGTCGATGGATACAGAGTAAACTGAGAGAAGGGAAGAGACACCGCACAAAGTTCAGAGGCATCACATGTTCTTCTGGTTCCCTGCGCCTGTCATACCACAGCAGTGATGTAACCCAGCAATGACACGTGATGACAACACACATGCACAGGGGCTGTTGTGAGCCAGAGACGCTCACTCGGCCTGGTGTCCAGGGCAGGGGCGGGCCAGCCATGAGTTCTACCTACACTGCTGACCTGGGTCTCCAGCCCCTCAGAGGGGCCTTGGATACCATGTGGCCCAACCATGTGGGCCAGGGCTCCCACTGCTAATCCCCGGGGACACCAATGATCCAGCCTGGCCCCTGACCACAGCTCAGCAAAGAGACACTAGTCTGGGGGCCACCCTGAGAGCTCAGTGGTTACCTTCTAAAAGAAGATCAAGGACCACCTTCGACGTGCAGGGTGCCAACAGCCACGGCCACTTCACTGCAACTGGCAATACATGTAGATATCATAAGTAAGGGTCACACTCACACACCTTTGTATTTTAGTCTGAGCCTCCTGCAATGCAGTGCAGTGATTCACTCTGTATGGTTTACACGGTTATGGGTGCACACACCAGATTTCCTCTCTGCGTCTGTGATCCTCACAGTGTGGCAGTTAAAAACCTGCAGCTGGTTATACCTCAGGTGTGAAGTGGCTCCTTGAGAGAGAATAATTGATGATTATCCAGTATTTCACCCAGGATGGCTGGAGGGGTTTTCAATGTTTTGCGTGACATTTTCATTTTTAACTTATCAGTAATTGCATGCTTTAGGATTATATTCAATATTTTCACATATTAAGTTTGGAAATTATGTGCCATTAACATCTATTTTCTTAGATTAGGAAATACTATCTTTTCAAAATTAGGATGGCTACTTATTTAGTCGCTAAAAAGGAAGAGTGGCTTTTGTGTGAATGACCCAGCAGGGCCATCCCTGCTGCATTTTGACTCCCCTGCACTTGTCCTTGTCCTGTGAATTGGGAACAGGAGGACCATATTTACATGTGTCAGATTTTGTTTATGTTGTCCTAGGGCAAAGTAGCACACATTCACCGCCAAGTCTCGCCTACTTTGCAGACGCGTGGCAGTCTAGAAAGAAACAGCCCCAAAGATGCCCTGTTCCCAGCACACCCCAAGCGCCCCTCCCAGTGGAAACGTGCTTGGATGGACGGTCTCCTCCTGGTGATGGTTGCCCCACACTCAATATGCACATTTTAGCTTGGGTTTCTGCGAGATTTATCAAGAAAATGGTGTTCGTTATATGTTATACGTAAATATTTGTCCTTAATTTTATAAGTGAGAAAAATAAAATCAAGCACTGGGTGTGGTGGTGCACACCTATAATCCCAGCACTCAGGGAAGCTGAGACAGAAGAATCAGAAATTTAAACCCAGTCTGAGCACCTTAGGGACTTAGTTAGACTCTGTCTCAAGGAAATTAAAAGAAAATAAAAAAGGGTTAGGGATGTACCTCCATCTGAAGGCCCTGGGTTCAATCTCTAATACCACAAAAAAGGGTAGAGATGAAAAATGTAAAAAAAGAAGCTGTCAAAAATATTAAATAAATTACTTATGGGGATGTACATGGTGCCCAGTTTAAAATTAAAACTACCAGCTCATAGCAGACAGCTGCTCGAGCACTTTCCTGGAACATTAAATCCCCCTCCACTTGTGCTGTTCCACCAGAGCTGGGCTTGCTAAAATTGCTGGTGGATCCCGTGGAGCCACATCAATAGGTCTTCTCTCACCCGGTTTCCTTGGTGTCTCGGCGTCATCTCAAGCTGCCGTCAGCCTTTCTGTCCTGAAGTTCTCTTGTCTGGATCCTGTGCACCCACATCCCGCCTCCAGGGCTCTCCCTGCTCCAGCACCAGCCTGGGCCCATTTCTTTGGTGCCTGAATCAGTCGTTGGCTGTTTTCTTACTGTGTCCAGCCTTGGGGTAGAATCTAGGGACAGCAAAATGAACAGGACACAGAGTCTCTGCAGGCCCAGCCTTAAGCTACAGTAGAAGGAGGAAACAGAGAGATTTCTGATTGTGATAAGAAAGTCCAGCAGCCCATAGGCTGAGCAGGGAGGGACGTGCTGGTGGTGACATCGAGCTGGCCCCAGTGCTGAGAAACAGGCGGTGGATGGGGTCTGATTGGGCACAGAAGGACAGTGGACCCCGTGGACTGCTTAAGGGTGGAGCCAACATGGGGTCCCTGTGGCCACCTGTGGAGGACTCCTTGTCTTTGCACTCATCTACATGGCCACCCTCCCCTGCTCCAGACTCACACCCAGCAGTACTGTGGCCGTGCTCTCGCAGGCCTCAGCTTTTGCTGTGAACTGGGCACCTGGCCTGCCTGCACAGTCTGCCCCTCCACGGCCCACAGAGAGCAGCGCGAGGGGCGGCCAGAATGGAGAACCGAAGACAAAGCAGGACTTCCTGTGTGGGCACCTTCAGGGTCCTATCTGGTCCTCACTTCCTCTCCAGCTTCTGTGGAGTGGCAATTGGGTCTTTTTTGTTTTGTTTGTTTGTCTGCTTTGAGACAGAATCTTGCTGTCTAGCTCAGGCAGCCCTTGATCTCACTATGCTCACTATGTGATCCAGGCTATTCGAGAACTCACAGTGATCCTCCTGCCTTGGTCTCCAAGTGCCGGGTTTACAGAAGTGTGCCACCACACCCGGCAACGGGGTCATTCTTGCTTCTCTGAATGCCCCAAACTTGTTCCCTCCTGGGGGTGCGATTCTGCTGTCTGTCTGCCAGCTCCCACTCAGCTTCTCCATGGCTGCCACCCAGGTCCTTCTCGGCCACCCAACCCAGGCAGAGTCCGGCACCTGCCCACGGACTGAGTCTCTCCGATTGTGCGCTCCTCCGTCACAGCAAATCCTTATGGGGACTGTTTCCTCAGGGTTTATTGCTTGGCATTTTTCTCCATGAGGAAGTGGGCACCTTCTTGCTTACACAGCCTTCTGCCCTGGGCTTCAATCCAGCTACAGCTGAGTGAATGCTGAGTAACTAGGTAGAACTGGTCACAATTAACTTGAAATTTCTATTTGCAAGTGTTATTTCCATGGCGATTTTGATTGCTCCAACATACAAAAATAGTCATTTGAATTGTTAGTTTCTTATGAATAAAAATGCTCAGTCTGTTCAGAAAATATGTTAACATCCCTTGACAGTGTTTAAATATAATGCGATAACACTATAGGAAACAAACACAAATACTGTGAAAACAGAATTTCAAATCTATTTCCTTCTTGGTTAAAATGCTTGACTTTTTGTAGAGCAAGTTGTTCACGATCTGTGACAACCCGGTGTTGAGGAGTGTCAACTCCAAAGATGCGTCTCAGAGTCTCTGCTTGTGCTACGCAAGTACTCTTTGTTCTTAAATGTACTTACACCATGTTCTGGACAATATAATTTTACTAGCATCCCTTCCATGATTCTAATGTGGTATCTCCCATCTCCCAAATCTTTCCTAAAGTCCACCTGCAGGGCATTTCCCTGAAGAACAAATGCAGAAAGAGGCCCCCTGCTATATTAGCTCTGAAAGAAAACCCTGTGATTTAGCCCAAGATGTGGACAAGAAGAAGAGGGGAGGAGCAGGTATTTGTGGTGGGCCCTTGTGTCTCAGGCAGCTCTAGGTGCTGTGTGGGTGACCTGCCAGCCTGTCTTCACCTTGCCGGTGCCAGCAGGGACCTCAGAGAGCCCCACCGGGCTAAGCAGGCACTCGCTCGCCTGTCCAGACTTAGCCCACCTCTGCTGCAAGCCAACCTTGAAAACTGCTTAGAATTTTTGGACCTCAGTTCTGTAACTAAAAGACAAAGAGTTCGACCTGAATTATTTAACTTTACTCATCACTAAATATCCGTGGCTTTTCTAACACAAACCTTATATTTTATTTTTATCTCATTTCTGCTAAGAGTGATCCACAAGTATGTGCCTTCATGTTTGAGGAAGAACATTGTGTCCTTTCAGCAGGGCAGCAATTGCCCAAGAGCACAAGGCCTCATCTGCAGCCTGGTCCTCTGAGGAGACCACATGTGCTGGCCAAGTGCCCCTCATGGTGGGCCCCATAAAGAGCAGAAGTGGGAAGTTAAATAGAAAGCTCATGCCCAGTCTCTATGGTGCGCCAGCAGCCACTTCCCGGGCAGCTGCATACCTTCTCAGGCCTTGCCTTGGTGCTCCCCACGTCACCCCACATCCCTCAAGATCTGAATTCCCAAAGCCAAGGATATATATTCATACATGTATTTAATTCTTCTTGCTCTACACCCTTTCTTTTGTGTCTTCTTCCCTCCCTCTCTCCCTTCCTTGCTTGTCTTTTCTTTCTTTGTTGGCAGTAACTTACCAAACACTTACAATCCGTTAAGTCCCAGAGCCCCTCAAGGTCAAGAGCGAGAAGAGGGTCCTCTGGGGACATGCAGTCTTGAAGCTAGGGAGCCAGAGACTGCACCTGGGCTCTGGGGCAGGGTGCTTGCTGAGCTGTGCTCTCTGGAGTTGGGCTGTGATCTGGAAGGTGCTGGAGCTTCATTCCTGGGACAGCTCCGGCTTCTGTGCACGGGGCAGCACTTGCGTCCTCCACCCTGTACTGCTGCTGACTTGTGGCTGCTGCCTCTCTTCTCACACTTGAACTTGGCTGAAAGTGACCTCACGGTGGTGACCTTTAGACGCTGGCTTGTATCACCAACAGTTTCGTGTCTGTTATTCATCAGAGCTTAAATTCTCCAAGAAGTAAACCTTGAGGGCACCAACAATGTTTCTAAAAGTCAAATCAATGAGTCATGTTAATCCAGCTGTCCCCTGACCTATGCTGCTGTTAATGGTCAGCCACTCTGCTGTAGAGGATGGAGGTGGAGAAGGTCACCTTGGTTCGTGGGGTGCATGGCTGTCCCCGGTGAAGGGGTGTGGCTGGGAGATGTGGGAGAAGAGAGCTCTACTGCACTTTCACATGGTGCTTCTTTCTCTTGGAAGAAATCCATTTTTATTGCAGAACATAATGATAATACTGATACAAGAAATGAAAACTGTGACTGCACTGTGTTAGCATCCTCTTGCTGGGATTAAAAAAAAAAAATAAAAAACCTAACACCAGCAACTTAAAGGTGGAGGCCTTTATTTGGCTTCTGGTCTCTGAGAATTCAGTCCATGGTAAGCTGGCTCAAGGCAGAAACAGCGTGGTAGAAGGGCTTGGAGGAGGGAAGCTTCTCAACTGGTGGCAGCCAAGAGAGACACAGCAGGGAGAAGCCAGGACAATAATATATCCTTCCAAATTCCATCGATCTGAGTCTTCTGACACAAGCCCACATTTAAATGGGACTTTGAGGGGATATTTTAGATTTAAACCATAACACACACTAAACTGTTATATCAGACAGTTAGGACTAGGGTGATTTATAGTCAGTACACTAAAGTGAATAGTAAGATGGATATCCAAAGTACTTCAACTGTTTGTCTATATTTTATTAGAACTAGAATTATGACATACACCTTGGTTTGTAATATCCTTTTTATCACACTAACTTTTAGAATTTTTTACATGGAAATTTATATCTGAAGAACAATATAAATAATTTGAAATATAAATGTAGTGTGAAGAAGTGCTCTTCATTTACCAAACGCAAGATTTCTAACTGAGAGATATTTCCTTGAAAGCTACCTACTTGCCTAGCATTAAAACATAGATTAATATGGAAGGAAAGATGTGGGCTTTGAAATCAGAACCTTGCTACACTTGTTGACTGAATAAGTAGGTTATGCTTGCTAAGCTCCCAACACTATTTCCTCATTTCTTAAATAAAAAAAAATATTAATTCTCACACAGTGAGGATTGAATTAAATGGTATATACCCACACATCATAGGTATGAATCCTCTGTTTTTATTTTTGTTTCATAATTCCTTATACTAATTAAATGTACTTATTTTTAGAGGCAGGTAGAATATAATCTTAGGTTGTTATTTTTTCTACATTACAGACACAGAATTTGCTATGATTAGAAGCCAACTGAAAGCAACCTGATCCAAGTAAATATAAATCCAACTGAGGATCCAAGTAAATATAATAGCATAACTCCAAATCACCAACATAATATTTGAGTGAAATACAATGCCTATAACTTCAGGAATAGAAATGATACACCACCACTTCTTTAAGGAGAAGTAACTTAATCATTTATACTTTGTGAAACTGAGCTACCTTGCACATATTATATCATTCACATAGTGATTATTATTTCTCCAAAGTATCTAACATCTATGTATTTTCAAAAGGACCATTAATAGCTACAAGGAATCTCAGTCCCCAACTCCATTGTCTTTTTTTTTCACATTGGTTGGTTGATTTTTTAAGGTAGACTCTCCATATGTAGTTCAAACTGGCCTTGATCTCTCTGTGTAGCCAAGACTGGTCTCTAGCCCAGCATCCTCCTGCCTCAGCCTCACACATGCTGGGAACACCCAGTGTACACCTCAATCCTGGGCCAGTTCTCTTTCTTGGTTTCACATCTGCAGAGTATCTGAATAGTATGTTGAGTTGAATTGCACATAGAAATATTCTGAAATGATGAAATATTTGGAGTGACCAAATAAATTGCATTTATCAATATAATATTGAGCTATGTGTATCAACAAAAATTCTGAAATAATTTAATATTGTCTTATAATGCATAAAGTATTAAATATTATGTTATATATTATACTAAGCATTTCTATTACGTATTATATTAACTCTAAAATATTAGTGAAGTGTAATATAAAATATATGACATTTATATTGAAAACATTTATTTATTAATAATATTTTGTAAATGTAGTTATATTGTTAACTTACATATTTCTTTGTGTTTATATAAATTTTCATAAAAATTTTAATGACTCGTTTTACTCCTATTATTCTGAAAAATAATACCTGCAAAAGTGATAAAATATGTATATCATATAATATGTGCTGGCATCATTGGAATTCAATTATTAGAGTGTGCTTAAATAAAAGATTCTGAAATCACTCATGGTAAACTACAATCAGAAAGGAATTTTCCATGGATACTCATGCAGATAATCAGTCATTCATAATTTTTGAAATCTGAGAATTGACCAATAGAGGTTTCAGGATTTAATTATATTTAATATCACACACACACACACACACACACACACACACACACACACACGCCAATTGTGTTTTGCCGAGCGTGAAATACTTTTACTCTGTGCTTGCATTACAAAGTCTCCAGCCTGCCTTTCCATCACAGGCCCAGCAGCAGTGATCAATCGCTCCTGCCAAAGGCTGTCTTCCTCCTTTGGACCATGAATAATTCCATGTCCTGTAAGATGTCTCTGAGGGAGCCCTGAAAACTATTCACAAATTTTCCATCCAGAGTCCTGCCATGCTCAAAAGTGTGAAAGTGATGGCTCTAGTCCCCAGTCCAAGTTGCATCCAGGTGACTGTCACTTTGCCTCTACAGGACACATGACATTGCTTTAGTGGCTGCCAGTTCACACTGGAAGCTACATCTCACTGGCCAGGGAGAGATGGGGAATTCTCAAGGCTCTTGTAAAATTTTCTGGGGCATTACTTTTGTTTAGCTCATTAATGCTGATTTTATACCAGAATATGGCTATTTTTCATTTCATTTGAATAGTAAATAAACATGTTGGTTTAATTTGAAGATACATAAAGAAAATATTTCCTCTCTGAACATTCGCTACCACAGTGATTTATCTGTTGGAAAGATAACTATTAACATCGGGGCCCTCGTAAAATAATCTATGTGTTTTTCCCCATGGCGCAAAACAGCCTGCGGAGGCAGCATGTTGGAAAGACAGAGCTTTTGAATCTCAGCCAAATAGTCTTTATTTGCTGTGCAAGAAACAGTCATTAATTTTCTTTTTAGATCCTCACTTGTGGTTGAGAGAAACACATTAGAATTTGAAATATATTTTTAGAAAATAAATTCCTGTAAAACAAGAGAGCATTTGATTGAAGCCCATGGAAGCAGAATTGGAGGTTAGAGAATATGGGTAAAATTCAAATATAAACATTAAAGTAATGGGCATTCAACAACTAGCATTCCATAAGCAGCTCGGTAAGATAAGTAGTAAGAGAAACCAGACAAAAACGTCTGACACAGTAATGAGTTAGGTGTTTGGAAAAGCCAGCCTCACGTGGGGTGGCCATGATCAGATCAGTTGGAGATCTATTAATACGAAATCCGAAAGAATACACATAAATATAGCAGTGTGTTCTGGGCAAGTGATTTCCATATAAACTTTCCCTTTAGAACCCCTAATGTTGAATTAATATAAAATTATATATTTAAAATGTCGACAATTCTTATTTATGTGGATCCCCTCCACACACACCCCAGGATTGAACTCAGTTCTTCATGTTAATCTAATTTTTAAACTTGTATTTTGGGACCATATCTAACTAAATCCCTAAGTTCCCCAGGCTGGGCTTGAACTTGTAATCCTCCTGCTTCAGCTTCTCTGAGTGCTGAGATTACAAACCTGTGCCACCATGCCCGGCTTTTATGGAAATTTTAAACATTTGTTTACTACTAAGGGATAAAAATCAACCAATGCTAGAGACTTCAGATATTCAATAAAACAAGGAAAGTTAAATTCTGTTATATACGTGGAAATGTCCCATGTGATATTCCAAGTAAAACTAATCTTGTAGTATCTATATGAAAGAAATTATTACAATGGCAAGATGCTCTTGTGTGAGGAGTAGAATGCTTAAAGCTCCTTCTTACTGAGATAAAAACCTCTTGCAAATCACAAGGGCGAAATGAATTAAAAATAGTGCTTTTCATTTCAGTGAGGAAATACTGAGTCTATTAAATGTGAAGGAAAAATGTCAGTGTTGATTTATTTCAAACCAAATACAGCAGGCAAATCTGAAGTCCTTTGTATCCCCAAACACATATCTTGGAATGGCTTGTCACTCAACTAAAGGTCAGAGCTGGAGTGGGGACGTTGCAACTTGGGAATTTCAACCAGAATGTGTTCAGGGAAGCAACATTCTTGATCATTACGTTATGCAACCAAAGACATATGTCACCTCTCTGAAGGTTTGAAAGGTTTAGAATTTGTCTCAAAATTGATCCAGCTTAAACACATCCATAGGTCTCTAAAGAAATAAAGACCAACTATAAAAACATGCAATAAATCACGAGAACCATCACACTAAGAAGTGAGAGCTTATTAAACTAGCTCTGATTTTAGGTTATTTATTCCAAATATAAAACAAACTTTAACTCAAAATGACTCCTTCTAGGGATATTTAGCATTTCACCTGCTTGGTAGTTCTGGTTATTGAACGTACGGTGTGTCCATGTGGGCTTAGATTTGGAGTCTGAGTTTTTAAATGAAGGAAAATTACTACCAGATGGTTTGAACTAAAGCCTCTTGGTTTGAGCCATCTGGATTTGTGTTTGTGAATACAAATGCAAACACCTTTCTTTTTCCACTTTGATCTTCAGTACCTTTGCATTATTAAATAAATTTTGGGAAAATAGAGCACTTATTAAAATAAAGGTTATTCTTTCTCATTCTTTAGGTTATTTCTTCACTCTGCTCGGTTTTCTTTGTTCTGCAGAAGATTTTTTTTGTTTTGTTTTGTTTGTTTGTTTGTTTTTTTGGTGCTGGGGGTCGAACTCAGTGCAGAAGATTTTTAATTGGATTTAATCCTAGTTGTTGGTGCTGGGTGCTATTTCTTGAACACTTGGGATCCTGTTCAGGAAGTCCTTGCCTATGCCCATGTTTTCAAGAGCTTTTTATGTTTTAACTTCCAGCAGATTGGGTGTTTCAGTTTTTATATCTAAGTCTTGGATCAGTTTTGATTTTATTGTAGCACAGGGTGAGACCTGAGTCTATTTTCAGTCTCCTGCATGCGGACAGCCAGTTTCTCCAGCACCGTTTGCTGAACAGGCCGTCTCCTCCAGTGTATGTTTCGGATCCTTTTGTTAAAGATCGGATCGCTGAATGTGCCTGCAGCTGTTTCTGCATCCCCTTTTCTCATTTATCTCTGTGTGTTTTTTGGGCCAGCATCATTCAGTTTTTAACCACTGTAACTTTGTAAAGTAACTTGAAATCTGGGATTGTGTTGTCTCTTGCTTTGAGTTTGTTGCCCGCGATTGCTTTTGCAAGTCTCAGTCTCTTCTGGTTCCATGTAAATATTAGGATTGTTTTTCCTAGTCTTGTGAAAAATGCTTTTGGTATTTTGATTGGAATTGCATTAAATCGATACATCGTGTTGGTAATGTCTCCATTTTGACAATACTGGTTCTACTTGTCTAGGAACAGGCAGTGTCTTTCCATTTTCTGAGGTCTTCATGAGTCTCTTTTTTCGGAGTATCATCATTCTTTTGTTGAGGCCTTTCGCTTCCTTGCTTAGGTTAATTTCTATGTATTTAATTTTTTTTAAGCTACCGTGAATGAGATTGTTTTCCCGATTTCTTTCCCAGTGGGTTCATTGTTGGTGTACAGGAATGCTATCGATTTTTGTGTATTGATTTTTGTATCCTGCTATGTTGCTGAATTTGTTTGTTAGTTCTAAGCATCATTTGTTGGCAATTTTGGGTCTTCTACACAAAGAATCATGTCATCTGCAAATAAGGATCGTTTGACATCTTCCCTTTGTATATATTCCTTTTATTTATTTATTTTCCTTGATCTGGCTAAGGTTTCAAGTATTATATTGAACAGAGATAGTGAGATTCAACACCCTCGTCTTCTTGCTGATTTTGGAGAACATCTATTAGTTTTTCTCCATTTAGAATGTTATCAACAGCATTTGTCATAAATGGCCTTTGTCAGTTTGAACTAAAGTCTTCTGTATCTATTTTCTTCAGGGAAAAAATGTTGGATTTTGAGATGTTGGATTTTGTCAAAGGGTTTTTCTGCATCTGCTGAGATGGTCATGTGGTTTTCGTCCTTACTTCTCTTTATGTGATTATTACATGTATTGATTTATGTGTGTTTCAGCATCTCTGCATCCCTGAATAGAGCAACCTGGTCAGGATGGGTGGTGTTTTATTAACTGTTGCTTTCTGTTTACCTGCATCTTATTGAGGATCTGTGCATCTTTGCTCACCAGAGAGACTGGCCTGCAGTTTCTTTTTTAAAGTCCTGTTCCGTCTTGGTACCTGGGGGACCCTGCTTCCGGGAATGAGTTTCTTTGTGTGCCTTGCTTCCCTGAAGAATTCTGTGTTGGATCTATTGGGTCTTGAGCTTTTCTCATTGGTGGGTTTTTGATACTGCTTCTGTTTCATGGCTGCTCTTTGTCTATTCCAGGTATTTATACTTTCTTGGCTCAATTTTGATAAATTATACATGTCTAAGAATTTCTCCATTTTTTCTAGGTTCTCCAATTTATTGGAGTACAAGTTTTTGAAATAGTTTCTTATAATTCTCTGGATTTCAGCGTTGTCCATTGTAATTTCACCTATATCATTTTAATTGTATTCATCTGAGAAAGGATTAATATCATCTAGAATACATAAAGAACTAAAATGCTAGACCCCCCCAAACTGGAAGATCCAATAAAATGGGCAATCGAAATGAATGGACTAAGAAGTAAAAAAGGCCAATAAACGCATGAAAAGATGTTCATCTCTAGCCATTAGAGAAATGATAATTAAAACAACCTTCCAGTTCCATCTTACTCAAGAAAGAATAGTTGTCTTCAAGAAATCAAAAAGCATCACGTGCTGGTGAAGCTGTACAGAAAAAGAAACCTTTCTACACTGTTGGTGGGAGTGTAAACTAGTACAACCACTGCGGAAATCAGGAGATTTCTCAAAAAACTAAAACTAGAAACCGCATGTGACCCAGCTATACTTCCTCCAGGTATCTTCCCCAAAGAGTTCATGGCATCATACCACAGTGATCCATGCACACCCATGTTTACAGCAACACAACTCTGAATAACTAAATCTGTGAAGCTGTCTATATGTCCACCAATAGATGAATGGATAAAGAAAACATGGTATTTACAGACAGTGGAGTATTACTCAGCCATAAAGATGGATAAATATGAGTCACTTTTAGAAAAATAGATGCACCTTGGTATGAAATAAGTAGACACACAGGGTCAAATGAGGCATGATTTCTCTTATATGAGGGTGAAAAATATAAGTAGCTCAAGAGCAAGATGAAAGATGATAGGAAAACAGGGAGGTAGACTTTGTGGAGATGTGAAGTGAGTCAGGGGATAGAGGAAGGTAGGAGAGAGGGGAAGGAGAGGTTAAAAGAATGAAGATGCAATATGTATATGGACCAATTCCCCAAGTGAAAAAACTTAATATTTTAAATCCTTCATTCATTGGCCAGCTCCTCTGATTCAACCTCTTTCTTGTCCCAATGTAAATTTCATGTTAAATTTCTGCAGTATAAAAATCATACACACAGATATGCATAAAATATTTACTCATACACATCATTCTAAAAATGCAGTATATTTATCCATTAGTTACGTAAGTGTTGGGTGTAGCGTTGGGTCATGGCTCATAGACAAAGCTTGCTAGCTGTGTTTCATAAATTTCTAGTGTCTTTTCTAAGTTTTGTGTTTGTCAGGTGTATCAGGTCCCAAAGGAGTAAATAACAATCTCACAATTTTTGGGTGAATAACTTGTCTTTAATGGTCCCTGTCAACGTTTACTTAGAAACACTATAAATTGCATTCTTTAATGTTTATTATATTAAATGTATTCTCTTCATTTAAAATATATTTTTCACTTCTAAGAAAATTTGACTTTTAGTAACCAAGACCTTGCCGAGTTTACATGGCATGTGAGAGTTAAGGTCCCCAGGTCACTGCAGGAAGCATAAGGGAGGGGCTAGGTTTCATTGCCCCGTGTGTCATAAGGCTGGTCTCATGTGGTTTTTTCCCTGTAAAATGGGTTTAATGTCAACACCTAAAGGAGTAATTGCATAGATTAGATTCAAAAACATATGTAAAAGATGAAGTTTCTAGCAAATTTTGTGTGTTCAATTTTTGCATCTTCATCAGCGTTATTTTTGGCAGTCTATTTGTAATGATCTCTGGCGTGTCCACTAGTAGAAGCCTCATGTCCTCTGACACGCCTGACTCAAGTCAGCTCCCTGCAGGGCTCTTGGCTCACACCGTGTTATAGCCTTACTTGTTCCCTCCACTAAGAAACCAGGGCCAGTTGTACCGTTTGTTACAAATGGATGCAGTGTGGAGCTTCATGGCAGTCCTGAGTCAGCTCTTCACAGAGCGGGGACTGGGCAGAGCAGCAAGCGCCACTCTGTCGAACCTCACAACCCTCCGTGCATATCTGAGGAGATGGAGTGAAGTGGCATGCCTTGAAAAAGTCATCCAAAATCTATATGTTCGTATGATTTCCACATCTTGCATCCAAACTCATGCAGTCTTTCACAAATGGTCAGATTTGTAACTGAGCGACCACATGTGTGTTTTACATCTTGCTTTAGAGCTAGTTAATGGTGCATGATGAATATAATCAGTTTCGTGTGTTCACTCCATGGTTTTGATGCAAACTTCATGTATTTACTGATACCTATAGTATGTGTCCTGTGAGAGATAGAAATTATGAAATTCAGCAAAATTATCGTTAAGTGGTGACTGCCATGTACTTGGGCCACTTGACCCACTCAACGCTCTGACTTTTGGTGCGGGGCGCCTTAGTCTGCCCGGGGTACTGTCACAAAGCACCACAGACCCCGTGGCCTCAACCAGAGGCCTTGACTTCTCACCATTCTGCAAGCCGGAAGTCTGCGATATTGGCGGGCTGGCTCCTCCGAGGCTCCTCCCTCACTGCTGGGGTCGAGGGCCGATACCCACGTTTTCCCTCTGTGTGGTCGGGTCCTAATATCCCCACATTTCACAGTCTCCAATCCTGGCACATTTTGGTCCACTCTACTTACTTGACATGGACTTAACTCGCCTTCAGGGAGTCCGGATGTGAATAGAGGCACATCATGAATACTAGAGTTAAGGAGCTCAACATATAATCTGGGGGGTTCTAATTCAGCCTGTAACAGGGAGTTCAACCTTGACCTTGACCTTGACTTTCATCATCCTGTTTTTTCCTGCACATCTCAGAGCTTCCCACCCCCATCCTCCACCACTATCTTCTTTTGTGATGTAGTTGTCATTGTTTTTAAATGACACATTGTGAATCTCTTTCATTTTTACGCACATTCTATAGGTATTTTCTTTGTAGGTGCCATGGAAATTACTTAAAACACCCTAAATTATGACAATATTTTAAATTAATCCTAACAACTTTAATCATGTTCAACAATCTTACTCCTTGCATGTCTAGCTCCCTAGTTTATGCCAGTGATATTATAAATTTAATCTTTCTATATTATGCATCTATTAATATAGATTTATAACAACTTTTATGTATCCTTCTTTTAAATACTACATTAAGTAGAAGGTAGAATTGTAAATCAAAATTGCTATAACACCCATTTCTATATTTTCCATGTATTTACTATTAGAGGAGATTTCTTTTATTTTGATGTAGTTTTATGTTATCATGATGTTCTTTCATTTCAACTTGGAGGGTCTTTAGCATCTCTCTTGCTGGTGGAATCTGTTGATATTATCTCCTTCACCTTTTGTCTGAAAAGATCTTCAAGTCTCCCCGTCTTGAGGAAGTTTTGGTGGATACAGAATTCTCAGCTAGCGGCACTCTTCTTTCACCATTTATCCCAGCGCCTCAGAACTGTACGCCTTCTGTTGAGAAATCTGCTGATAATCTTATTCGGTGTTCGTAATCTGTGACTTGTTCTTCTCTGTCTGATGTCAAGAATCTTTCTTCTTGTCTTTCAACATTTTGGTTAGAATGTGTCTTGTTGTGGATCTGTCTGCCTTTTTCATATTTAGGTGGAGTTTGTTGAGTTCCTTGACCTCACACATTCTTTTTACCTGCAATTAATAGAATTGCCTATTTAAATGGCTTTAAACTACTGTAATTATATGAATCCTCCAACCACATGTTCAGTTAGAGCAGCTACTTCATTGATTGATTTTCTGCCTCAGTGACGATGCAGAGAACCCAGATTCTCAATGTTTCTCTTCCAGTCCACACACATGGTTGCTTCTGTCCTTGCACTCCAACAAGGGCACTAGAATTCCACTTTCACCAAAGCACAGAGAGCTCATTGTGAAGCAAAGCTGTTCTCTGTTAGAACAGAGCGAGGTCTCACAGCACTGCTGTCCACACAATGCTCAAAACTGAACTGGGTCACACGCCTTCTGGGAAGTACATTTTTGGAAATAGAGAAAACTGCCTGAGTTGAATGATACACATGATGTAGTGTGGAATCGATGTCAGAGTGGCAGCCCCTGTATCTAGTCAGCACATGAGTCCTTTAGAGATTTTCCTGAAATGGTGCGAATTCCAAAAGGAGGACCAGCAACTCATGGAAGAAACTCAGAAGTAAACAAGCACACACCCCACACGCACACACACACACCACATACGCGCACGTGCACGCACGCGCGCACACAGACACACACACAAATAGACCATTACCTGTTTTCATTTTGATGATAAATGCATTCTGCATTTAAAATACAATGAACGGTTTTATTTAACATTCTGCAGCACAGGTCTTCATGGGTGCTTGGCTTCTGAAGTGCTGTCCATGGGGTGCGAATGCAGGCTCTTTCTTCTTTATGAGTACAGGGTACTTTGCCCACAGAAAGATACTGTGTCTTAATTCCTAGAGAAAGAATATGTTTATTCCGGATGAACAAAGAACAGACTGTGCCGGTATGAATTTACTCTCTGCATATTTTCTTGACAGCCGTACGACTGCTAAACCTGCTTCTCTCTGTTGCAGTGAGTCACGGAGGTGCTTCGTCACCCTCTGACATGTGTCCCGACCCAGGGATCCCGGAGAACGGCAGAAGAGCGGGTTCTGACTTCAGGTGAGAGCCGGGTAAAGTAGCCTTTGGGAAAGCACATTGCTCGATGACACAGGTATATAATCCCAGCTGCCATTGTTGTTTAGCCCTTGTTCTCTGAATTTACAGATGTGACTTATCAAGTGTCATAGAGTTATATTACTTGTAGAACAGTAAAACATACGGTGAAAAAAATTCCAGATACTCTAGAATCGATGCCTTTCATGTAGGAGCTAATACTAAAACTGTATGTGTGTGGGACCAAATTTATCTTCCGAGCTGATTTTTTTCTATTTGTAATACTGTCATTTGGTATTGTAATGCTTTTAATATTTAAAAAATAAAGGGTGCAAAAATGTAATTATAGCCTCCTAATTATTCCCATTAAATAACCCTTTAAATAATGAATGGCAGTTGCAGTTGGTACAATTCATTCAGAAAACCCCTCGAGTTGTTCTAGTGAGATTCTGGAGAACGGGGCGTGCGCCCCAGTTGCTGTGTTGTGAATGCAGGCTGATCATGGTAGTGCTATGACTTTGGGGCTTTGATTTTCTCACAGCTGGTTCAAGAAATCGTATTTGCTGCCTTACAAAACAGACTAGTAATACAAGTGAGCTGAAAAATCAAAAGTAGAAGAGCAAAAGACAAGCTTTACCTCAGCACAATTTCACCAGTTTAAAGACAGAAATGAAAAAGGCAGCTCACGAAAGGAGGTGAAGACTGAAGGGAAGTGGCGATCGGTAGTATGGAGGGCAGAACAGAAATGAGAGGAATCTTTTCAAAGGGGACAGAGAAGTAATAAACTGGACTGTGGCATGGCTGTCAGGAAGTCCGTCTTGTGAATCAAGATTCTGTTGCCAATAGCACAGTACTATAGAAAGGGCACGTCACAAAGAGAGCAAGTTTACTGTAGCTCCTGGCTCTGGGGGTGCACGTCAGCATCTGTCGGTGGCTGCTTGGTAGCTGAGTCCCAGAGTGGTCCAGGGGAGGGCAGGGCAAGGGATGGGAGCCTGCATGTGTTTGTCTGCTGGCCTCTCTTCCTTTTATCCAGCTGCAAGGATTCAGTCGTGGGCTTCCCGTCACTTGGTGTTGGCTTCCAATGCCAATCCCTTCCCGAAGACCCCACCTCTAAACACCGGAGTTGGATTAAGTTTCTACCTCCTAATTCTGCCAGTGGGCATGCAGTGTCAAGGCCTGTGGCCTAGAGGGCACACACAAGCCGCAGCCAAGCCATGGCCTTGCTAAATGGAGTCCCCGTCTCACAAGCTTCGTGAAGTCTGCATCCACCAGCTGTGGCTAAGGCCTGAAGCGGTGGGTGCTTTAGCTGGAATCCCCCAGAGACAGCTTGAGATGGGGACTCTCGTGCAAGTGAGTTTTTTTCAAGTGTTCTCTGGAGAAGAGGAATAAAGAAGTCAGGAGAACTGGAACAGAAAGCTGAGGGGAGGCTGGTTTGCACTGGGGCTGACTTTGATCCAGCAGGGTCTCTGGAACGTGAAGGGCATCCACATTTTGAAGCCCTTTTTCTCTTCATTATTCTAATTATTGTGGGCTTCTTCTCTGCCTATTTTTCTAGTTTCTTAAGGTTCAGCTGAGATCAGTGATAAAATCTTTTTTTTAAAGGAGTAGGTGTCTTGGGTTGTGGATTTCCCTCTAAGAACTGCTTTGACTCCATTCCATCAATTTGGATGTCTCTGAGTTTTTGTTTTATTTTGTTTTCATTTTCATGCTGTTGAAACTACATTCCATCGTCCCTTATACTTCCTTTTGGGTTACACAGACTTTGTAAAAATGTTCTACTTAGCTTCCAAATGTCCAAGGAGTTTTCCAAGTATCACTCTGGTTAGACCACATACTTTGTATAATTCAAATCCTTTCAACTTTATTGATAATTGCTTTATGGCAGGGAACATGCTGAATTTTATTAAGTGTCCCGTGTGACCTTGAGAAGAACGTGCATCATATTGTTGAGGAAAATGTTCTACGAATGTCAGTGAACTCACAGTTACTGCTCAGGTCCTCCAGGAAAAGACCTTGTCATTTTCTGATTACTTGTTGTACCAGTTGTGAGGACTAAGGTGCCTAAATCTTCTACTAGAGTTGTGGGTTTGTCTGTCTGTCATTGCAGCTTCATCAATATTTGCTTCATATAATTTGAAGCTTTGTTAATAACTAAGTGTTTAAAATTGCTGTGCTTGGATTGTGGAATTCGGGGCTCTGATGTTATAAAATGACCCCCTTTGAACTTGGTAATATTCTTTACTCTGAAATCATACTTGTTAAAATTACAAATTATCTCATCAGAAAAAAATCTTTGAAGCATATTGGGAAACTGTCACACTCATGGAGGCAGATACCATTTTCTAAAATTCTAATTTTTATTACATAACAGTAATGTCATTGACTACAAATTGTGTCACTTTCTTTGAAGTAAAAGATATATTCATTCATTTTTTAAGAAAAGTATCTGGCAAATACTCAAAATTTAGCCATGATACTCAGTCATTCTTTCAAAGAAAGACATGCTCAGTGGGGAGAAAAGCAGCTATTGTGTCTCACAAGTCAGACAATTACTTGTATAATTTTTTTTTCTCCCCAAGACATCCCTGAGCCCTCACTCTGTGCCAGAATGGCTTTGTGTATTCAAATGTCATGTTGCATTAAAATTAAAACCGGTTCCTGCTTCATCGAGTACCCAGAGGCCTTTGCTTTGCCAGGCGGATGATGTTACCCGGTGGTACTACATGTCACTTTTGTACCATTGGTGAAAATGACAACGATGAAAAAGATAGGAGACACTCACACTGTCATGGCCACACTTGCGTCCTTACGGGCCTTCTGAAAGCGGCCCTCTCCAGGCATCAATGGCCACACCTGCAAAAGGACACACCCAGTAGCGAGCTAATTCTGCCAGCAGAAAGACTATTGTTAGCTTGAAGAGGGCGAGGAACACAGAGAAAAAGAAAAGTGCCGTTCAGATGTTTGCAGCACTATAACTGTGTACAGCACCCGGATTGAGTTGAATGCCATCCCCACTGGTCCTTGGGGACTGTATTGTGTCAGGGGCATCAGATGTGCATGGTCTAAATCTATTTACTGACTGAATCCATGTGCAGATGAGTGCGACACAGCCTGTTAAAGCTGCCAAATGTCCCTCAGGTGGAATGACGTGGGCACATGCCTGGCGGATAGCAAGTTTGTTACAAAGCTTTGTGTTCATCAAAGAGGAAGGATGCTCTTAACAGCTTACAGTGTTTCTGAGATTGTTTTTAATGAAAACCCATTCAGTTCTTTCTAAATTCTTATAATAAAAACTAATGACTAACATATAATCCACACTAATGACCGACATGGTCAAGATAAGTGGATAAATTCATTTGCATTTAGTACTGTAATTATATGCAATTTAGGCCTATTTTCTCTGAAAAGAGCTCACTTTATTAAGTTGGTAAAGTATTCCTCATCCAGTTTTATTTACATTGCTATTGTTTCCTGGAAATCTTTTTTTCTCCCTGGGCAATCTAAAGATTAACCCCTGCATTATCTGAGGAGTATTCAAAGCAAATGAAGTGTAAAACACAAAGCTTTCTTATTCCAATTCAAGTCAGTTTGAGGACAGGGTTCTGACAGTATTCTGCACTATCGACCAGTATGTAGGAGGCAAAGTAGATTCACTGGAACTGAATATTTATGAGTAAGAATGATGGAAAGTCAGACACCTTTGTGTGAAGAAGAAGCTTCTTTGGGGATAAAAGTTTGTAGATGAAGCCTGGTAGTCATCCGTTTCCCATGCGGGCAAAAATACGCAACTATGTCCAATCCAGGGAGACATAATTATCCTCCCTTTTACAAACAGAACTACTGAAATGCAGAACATCACCCTACCAAGCTCCACGTCTAGTCAGGATTACAGCTGGAGTTTGAACTGTGTCTTACTCAGCCCCAGCCCCGTGGAGCTTGAGGGACTGTACCGAGGATAATTTCAATGACTTAACTTGGGGTCCAGCTTTCGGACTTCACAGAGTGGGGAGTGAGGAGTCAGGGGTGTGGATCCACCTGAGCTCAGCTTCCGAGCCACACACTTGCAGAGTGCTCCTCAGAGAGCTTCTGGGTTCGCACTGACCATGACGTGGGTGTCGTGTTCTAACTGGCCAGGTCAACACTGCTACAGGGTCTCTATGTATGTTACATCTAATCCTAAAATCTTTCCTTTACCCAAAGATGGTGGCTCATGCCTTTAATTTGAGCACTCTGGGAGGCTGAGGCAGGAGGATCACAACTTTGAATTCAATTTGGGCAACTCATCAAGATTCTGTCTCAAAATAAAAAAATAAAATAAAAATAAAAAGAAGGGCTGGAGAGGCAACTTAGTGCAAAGGTCCTGGGTTCATATTAAACAAGAAAAGAGAAAAAGAGAAAATCTCAAATCTTTGAGAAACATCTTCATCACATATAGTAGGTGTGGAAATGGAATGAGGGAACCCCACAAATCTGAAAGTCAGGCTGTTCCTCCGCTCCCAGGGTTTCCTCCTCTTCCTCCCTGTGCCCCTCCTCAGTGTCCCGAGGGGACACCCCTGACTCTCCAGCCTGCTGCCCATGGGCCCTGTGTGCCCTCTCTCCGCCTGGCCCAGTGTCCCCTCTCTCTGCCTGACCACTGCACCCTCGGTGCACCTTGTCTTTCCACATGCATTGGTACAACCTTACACATGTGTGTGGTTTCCTTCCCTCCCCACCAGCACCTCTCAGGCCAGGTTCTCCTTGGAGTGTTTACCACGAGCGACCCAGAGTCCACTCCTGCAGAAACAGACGCGATGCTCAGATAGGCAAAATCCCCCCTCTCCAGGATGCTCCTGGACTGTTTTCTTTTTGTAAGGCAGAACAGGCAGAATGTGTTCTGCTCCACCTGGCTGTTCACAACGAAGCGGGCTGGACCTCTCCCCTCAAACCGCTCCTCCCCACATTGTTCCAAGGCCCAGCCCCCAGCCCCCCCACCCCAGCCTCCCCCTCCCCGTTGCATCATTAATGATTCTGTCATCTCATTAAATCACGAGGTCCTGAAGGAAAGGGGCCAGGCCTTATTGATTTTATTTCTTATTGCTCTGCCTGGCTCAGGGTGGACACTTTTCCTGTTGAATTGGATTGGAGTCAAGTTAACAAGCCTGTCCTTAGGGAAATATGATCATAGCCTCATTAGTACTCTGTGAGGCCAATTAAATTCACCTCTGTTGGTCAGAAAATAGATGAACAACTATTTGGAAAAGACCCAACCTGTGGCCAAAAGGCGAGGTAGAGGCAGGAAGAGTGATAGTCATGACCTATAAGCTAAATAGTTTCCATCGTTGACATGTACACGGACCCGTTCCTGCCGAAGCCCTTGCTCTTGTAGACCAGCTCTTCTTTCCCCTCAATGTGGTTATTTTTTTCATTTTATTTTGTAAATATGCTATATGGTGATGTCAAATGAAATTATTTGTCATCAAATGGAAGGCGAAGCCAAGATGCATGTGGGAAACTTCACACACTCAGAAAGAAACCAAGCAGCTCAGTGACAGAGCCTGCTGATGAAACGCTGCTCATTTTCAGCTTCTGCATTCGGTCGTCTTCCTTCTCTTGGAGCACGTTGCCGATCTTACTCAGAATCAGTTAACCATCACGTTGGTGGCTTTGCTGCTCCCTCGCCGGGGTGCAGCCCCTGGACAGCTGAGCTGCTTGTTTGTTACACAAAGGTTGGAAGGACACACAGACAGTGCACCCCCAGCGAATAAACGTGGAGTTCTTTTCTTTGAGCGTAGGTTCTTTGCTACATTCTTTTGTCTATTCCTATTTTTTTTTTTTTGGTTGGTCTGATTAATTTTCCCACTTTGTGTCTTTCTTAATTTGTTGCATTGAATGACTCTATCATGATGCTGGGGCAGATGGTGAGCCCAGGTCCCTGCATCCTCCTCCCCAGCTGCCCCAGAAGCTCTCCTTTATTCCCGAGCCACGGCTTGGTTTGCAGGATGTGGTGGCATCGTCAGTCCTCCTGAGCAACGCTGAGGTGTGTGCTTGCACCTTGACTGGACTCCTCCTCCTACGGGTGCTGCCGAGGGTTGTGTCCAGGCCTCACTACCTAAAAGGAAATCTCCTTCGCCATGCTGAGGACCACTGAGCCCTACTTCTCAGTCCTGAGCACGGAGGGATGACACGCTCACTCCAGTCGTATGTGCTAGTGGGGAGCAGGCTTACTTACCGACTCACCCACACAGGAGTGTGAGTTTTGCTTCATTCAGTATCACGTCTCAATGCCCAGCACAGTGCCCAGCTTAAAGCAGGCATTAGTAATTAAGTGTTAAATCATCTATTTTTACTTTTCTTTAGAAAAAACATTTACTTTTACATTCCGTAAGGCAATGATAAATGTTGACTGGACAGGCAGAATTTTGATAGATACATAGCTAAGTTTTCAGAAAGACCCTTGTTTGAGTAAGAAGGCTATTTATTTGTTCCACATTCAGTATTGGGCACTGAGGTCCTGTTATTTGCTAGATCACATATATCAGTGCTCATTTTAAGAATAAGAAAGTATGTTTGGTATCATTACTGTTATAAAGACATTATTATTGCTCTTGCCCATCAATTAAAAGCAATCGATTTACTAGTAACAAAAGTTTCTGAAGGTTAGAAATAAGACCATCTTTGAAGTTTTATTCATAAACTTTTGGTAACTTTAATGGAAGAAACAAGAAATTTTAAGAACCTCCGAGCTAGCTTCTGCTGGAAGCTCCACATGTCGCATTCCATCCCACCTGGGTTCTTCAGTGCAAGTCAGAGAACTGTCTGTTAGTTTTTGAAGTGTAGAGGAGCCCAGCACGGCCAGCATCTCTCCGGTCCGCTGTTTGCTGCTGCAGATGGCTGCAGTGTGTGCAGGCTGTGTGGATGCCCGCACTCGGGTCTGCAACGCCAGCCTCCCTGACAGGCAGCACCCCGTCTTCAGAACTTGAGGAGAACATGGAGACTCTAACAGGTTTTTGCACCCTCACCCGAAGGCAGGCATGCAGAACTGGTCCAAGGAAAGTGTCCCATGACTGCTGCTCTTCAAAGAGCATCAGCCAGATCTCTAAGAACTACTTAAGAAACACCACACCAGTATGTTCTCATTCGCACTATTTGAAACCTTTATGTCCCTCTGAAAAGGGCCACACAACACATGTTCCCGGTCTCATTTATCTCATGAAAGCTGCTTCCAAGAAAGAACCCACTGAGTAGGACTTGAGGAAAATTCTCCTCCGTCTTCTACGGTCTTTTCAGTATCTACAACAGTATGTTTTCATCAAAATAAGATATCCATTTAAATAAAAATAGATCACTGATATTTAAGCATATTTTATTTTATCAAAATGCAAAAAAAAAAAAAAAAGAAAACTAGTTTATGAATGAATTCACTCACTTTATAATAATCATCTGAAATGGTGCTTTGGGACCTGGATAATAATGATCTTCAAAATGACCTTCTGTAATATAAGTTGTTTATTTCTTGGTTCTTTGTCTCCAAAAGAATGGGCTGAAACAGAAGACATGATTATTTCTCTGCCAGGTACTGTGGCTTAAAGGTCAGCATTTAACCGTGTGTTTGCCAATGTCTGCTTTGGAATAATTTCAGACAGAACCCAGGGTGGTAATCAGGTCGCCACAAAGGTAGGAGGCCAAAAGAAGCCTGTTAGGCAGTCATCAAGGATAAGCCAAGAGTTGCCGATTTGAGAACAGTATTAAACCTCCAGCATTAAATAATCAATCAGTGTATTCCTTCGGGGCCACATTCCTTGTTCTCTAATTCTCCCAGTCCTCTAAAAACGCTTCGGGATCTCAGATTACTTCGTTGTTTTTTCTCTGTGCCTCTACCAGAGTTGTGCTGAAGACAAAGGGAAGGAGAGTTAGCGTTCACTGATCTGCACAGTGCAGGAAACCATCGACTTTCCTGGTGGTTCCCAACCTTCCTGTTAGCCACATTGTACTTATCCCAAATAATCTAATTGCTCAGCAAATGTGGCTGGGTATGAGGAGTTTTTAAAAACTTTAATTGTAAAATACAAATAACATAAATTTCATCACCTTCATTTTTAAGTTCATGGGTCAGTGGTATAGCGTTAATTCACGTGGTTGTACCACCATCACCACCGTCTGAGTTCAGAACTATGTTCACCTTTCAAAACTGAAACTCTGCACCCATAAAGCAATACCCTACAGAGTTCCCTCCCCACACCTCCCAGCAACCCTGTGCCCCTTCTGTCTTTATGAATGTGACTGTGCCACACACCTTGGCATTGAATCATTTGTAACTGGTTCTTTTGCTTCTTCTGTATAAATGACTCAAGTTTATCCTTCTTTATGGCAGAGTAGTGCTCCATTGTGTGTAAACACCACATTTTTTCTATCTGTTCATCTGCTGATGGATGCATATGTTGCTTACCAGTTTTAGGAATTATGAGAGTTGAAGTCATCATATTGCAAACATCCGTGCAGCCCCAGGTTTACACCAGCACAACTCATGATAGCTGAATCTTGCAAGTGGCTCAATTCAGAGCTCTTGGCACATTTCAGGGATCTCCAGACCCTGCTCCTTCATCCCAGGAGTGCCCTGCAGGGGTGTTAGGAGATCAGCAAACAGCCCTGGGGCTGTGGGAGGTCTGAAGGTGGGCAGAACACACATCCCACCTGCTGGAGCTACACATGTCCCACCAGGCCATGCACCTTTCCTGCCCACCATGCTTCTGTCATGGGCCTGTAGCACTCCAGCTGCACCTACCATGGAGCATGGATGGAGTCCTGCGCCTCCAGAGAGGGGAAGGAAGGGGACAGAAGGGCCACCTACGTCACCAGTGGGGACTACCCCTCGGACAGGGCTTTGCAGTGGTGGGCTGAAGTCAAACACACTTTATTTTGGAGGAAAAAAGAAAACACATAAATCTTTCACAGCACGATTCCAGGTTTGGTTTACAGTAGTTACTTAGCCTACTTTTTGCCAAGGGCCAAATCAGTTGTTTCCTCACTGATACTCCTGTGGTGCTTCATGCTTCCCTGAGCCGGCTCCCACACCTGTCAGGCAGAGGGTCTCCCACCCATGATCTCCTGGAGGTGCCCGTGTGTGGAGGGCGCAGGAGACAGGTGCACACCCCAGCTGTCCAGCTGCAGGGTTCCGTTCTACCCTCAGGGGGACGAGTGGTCCAGGGAGGGGATTTGCTTGTGCACCCACTCGGGCCATATTCTTCCACACCCACGATCCGCCCAGTGCTGTCTGGCCCCAGGAGATTTTGTGTGAGAATGAAGTTCTTGAAACATTCTGAAGATGTTGAAGGATGCCGGAGTGGTCCCGACAGGTTATTCCCCACCCCTTTTCTTGGATCAAATGCATTCTCTTTATTTTTATTAGTACATGTTTGCAGTATATGCATTTTACAGTCATCTTGGGCCTTGCTACATGTGTATAGTGTGGCCTGTTTCCTTTTTAAATCCCCTTTCCACCCCCTACAGCCCTCCACTTCTAGTTCCCCTTCCCCAATTTTCATTCTTGTTGATAATATTGATCTTAGTTGGTGTGTATGGCAATAATATCTGCGTTCATTGAGGTTATTAGAATCTTGTACCTGGCGCCTCTTCTCTCCCCCTATTTCCCCACCCGTCCCCCTCGTCCTTGGTCCCTGGACACTTTCCCATCTCAAGAGACCCATCTGTTTGTTTCTTTCTATCCTTCCTCTAATTTTCTTTTAGTTTGTACTTTGCCAGTGTTTACAGCAGCACAATTCATGATAGCTAAATCCTGGAAACAGCCTGTATCCTCATCAACAGACAACTGGATAAAGAAAATGTATCTATACATAATGGAACACTACTTGCCTGTGAAGAAGGACAAATTTGAGGTATTTGTAGGAAAATGGATGCAGCTTGAAAATATAATGTTGAGTGAAATAAATCAGGCACATAAACTTAAATACTACAGTGCATCTCTCATCACAGTAAGGCATTCTTCTTTTTGAAAAAAATTCTTTTAATTAACATCTTTTTCAAGGAAACTCTTCTGACTCTTTTACCAGAAACTTATAGATAAATGTGTTTATGAAAGGAAAAAAAAATTAAGATAAAAATAAGACAAAGGAAGAGAGTAAGATAGAAAATAGAAAGAGGGGGTGAGGAGAAACAGAAACAACAAAGGCAGCTAGAGACCCGGGCGGGCTGAGCACCAGAAGTTCTCTAGAAATTGAGTAAAATAATGCATGAAAGTGAACTGGTGTACTGTACCTGCAGATGAGCAAAATACAATTGGGTTTGTACTGTGCTAGCTATTCATTTTGTCTGAGTCAGAGAATTTCACTTATTCATTCTTAGAAGAGTTAAATATCAGGATTTCTCAGTTAATTGGGCTTAAAGTCTGCTGCTAATTCCCTTCTCCTTCCCAATATTAAGCCCCAGACAAAGCAGGGGATCTCAGTGGTGGAGAGAGTGGCATGGAGTCCACACTCCTCTGTGCCCCTCTGTGCCCCAGCCCTCCCCTACCCTGGCCTGGGCCCTCTGTGGCCTGCAGGGAGCTGCCTCCCAGGTCTGGGATTTCCTTCCCATCTCCTGTGGGCCAGTGTGCAGAGGCCTGCGGCTGAGGAAGGCCATGGCACTATTGGCCTGAACGAGGACTCAGGGCTGCAACCTCCCGGGCGGGCTCCTGTGTGCCATCGCCCACCATAAGGCACAGATCCCTCCTGAGGGTGATGTAGCTGGGAGGGAGTATGAGACCGCTTTGCCCTGCACACCAGACACAGTGCAAGGGGTGCCAGCTCCTCCCCTCAGCCTGCCAGTATCCTGGTCCAAGATGTGGGGGGGAAGTCAGTAATTCCGATACACACCAACTTGTGTGGGTTGGCAAAGGAGGCTGTGCGCAGCTCTGTCCTGCCCGTCAGGTAGACCCTGCAGTCTGGCCAGAAGGCAGACAATGTGGACAGCGCAGCTGAATCAACACACACTCTCTTTCGGAACCCAGTTAAATTTTAAGTCATATATTTTTTCAAAGAAATAGTTGCAGTATTGACGTTCAATAAATCCACAAATATGAGATGCGATCAAATATTCAGTGAATGTTTAAATTAAAAATTTTATTAGAGCAAAAGACACATTGCTGTTAATCTCCATCAAAATACTTCCCTCCCTTCGAGGACACTCATCCCATCATTCCTACTGCTTTCTGAGGCAGCTCTGGAGTCCTCTTTCGTGAGTGTCTTTACAAGGTCTGAACAAACATAGAGCCAACGTTGCTGCGCATGCCATCCACGGACGGGCAGCTTGTAGAGGACGATACTGTGTGTCCTCATCCACTTCATCACTAACTGAGCACCATGCAACTTCTGACTCCTCCTCAAAGCCAAAACAACCAGGAATCAATTTAGGAACTGAGGCAGCCAGGAGGGTGTAACCGAAGACAGTCGGCAAAGAGAACTCCAGAACTGCTCCAGAAAATAGCAAGAAGGGGGGACGTGCGTGTTCCCATGAGGGAAGGCTTTCGAGGGGGATTAATGGCCGTGTGTCTCCTACTTCTAATAAACCTTTTTTTAATTTTTATTTAAACATTCACTGTAGTTTTTGAGCACACCTCATAGCTACTCTCTAGAAAACCATTTATAAATGGTTCACCGTAGAACTGTACCTATTTAGGAACACTCCAGGACCTTCGGAACAACCCTACAAAGTTAAGTAGATAGCGACAAATAAAATGTCTATAGAACAAAAGCTGAGTGGATTTTTAGAAATGCAATGAACTGACGGAAGACATACATTTCTATTGTGTCCTCTTTAAGAGACAAAATCATCCTGCTCTCACTGTTTAGCTTACATTTTGTCCCTTGAGTATTTATTATCATCACATAATATATCATTCAATCACACTCATCCTGTGATTCTTGCCACTTTCTGAAGCAGCTCTGGAAAACCCTCTTTCATGAGTATCTTCAGTTGCACTGGCATGACTGCCTTGGTGTCGTGAATTAATTCAAAATATTTGCCTCTTGGAGTCATTTTGAATTTGGGAAAGATCCAGAAGTCTCATGGTGCCAGATCCAGTGAATAAGGTTGATGAGGGTAGAGTGTGATGTTTCTAGAAGCTGCCTTTCCATTGGATGACAGAGCAGCAGGACTCACTGCGTTTTTGATCACACCTAGTAAATACATTCATGAAAACAGACTTCCAGAACTCCTTCAGAACGTGGCCAGAATGACAGGATGAGTGTGATGGATGTGAGGGAGAGTACTTTGAGGGCCACTAATGACAATGTGTCCCCTTATTGTAATAAACTTTTTTAAAGAGTTAAATATTCACAGTATATGCTGATGGCTCCTCATAAAATGGTGTTACCATTCACACAACAAGTTTTGTACCTATTTTTCCTTATATAATAGAGATATAGTTACTCCTATCTAAGATATATCAAGTTTTGTATATTGCTTCTTTCTTTCATTTATTACTATATATTTTTATGTCCATCTTTTATGTGTCAAAATTATATTATTTCAAACTGATCTGAAAGTAATTTATTCTAGCATGGCCCTACTAGACATTTTTATTGCTTCCAAATTAATCACAAACAGTGATTTTTCTACATTATTTTGGTGGATAACTCTATACTGCCAGATGGTATACCAAGTAGTCACAGTGTTAAAGTATCTTTTTTAAGATTGACAAGAATTTTATCGATTTATGACATAAATTGTATTTTGAAATATGTATACACTGTAGAAATGTTAATCAAGCTAATACACATATTTATTACCTTACATGCTTCTGATGTTTTTTAGTATGATGAGAACAATTGAAATTGGCAGCAGCGGTGTTTAGGTAGGCAACGTGCGCTATGAACCATTGTCACTGTACGTGAGGTCTCCTCAACATGCACCTCCCAAGTGGGATTTTGTGTCTTTTGACCAGCGTCTCCCCGATCCTTTCCCTCCTCTGGCCCCTGGTAATCATCATGCTATTCTGGTTCTCTGAATTCAGTTTGTAAAGATGCTACATAGAAGTGAGAGCATGTAGAATAAATCTCCCTTTGTTGGATTGTAACATTCAACAATCTCCGGGTTCATCCATGCTGTTGAAAATTACAGGACTCTCCTCTATTTCTTAATGCTGAAGAGTATTTTATTTCATGTGCATGCTGCATTTTCTTCATCCATTCATCCCTTGGTGGATCTGCACCTTTAGTCTATATCCTGGCTATTATTTGTAATGCTGTAACGAACATGGGAACACAGGTATCACTCTGGCATACTGATTTCATTTCCTTTGAATACATACCCACAAAGTGAGAATGCTGAATTGCATGGTAGCTCTATATTTTACTTTTTTAGGAACCTCCATACTGTTTTCCATAATGGGTGTCCTAATTTATATTTCCACCAACAGTGCACAAGGGTTCCATTTTCTCTATATCTTTGCCAATGCTTATGTTTTATTCTTTTCAAAATAACCATCCTATGATGTGTAATGTTATCCTTTGTAGTTTTTATATTTATTTCCCCGATAATGAGTAACAGTGAGCTCCTTTTTACATACCTGTTGTCTGTTTGTATGGCTTCTTTTCAAAATGTCTACTTCGGTCCTTTGCCCATTTTAAAAGAGGATTATTTGTGCATTTCCTTTTGAGTTATCTGGGCTCCTTGTATATTTTGTATATTAACTTGTTATTGGACGCGTGATCACCAATACATTCTCCCACTCTGCAGGCATCTCTCCGCTCTGTTGACCTGTCCTTTGCTTTGCCCTTGCCTTAGTTACTTTTCTTGTTGCTGAGACAAAATACCCGAGACACAGTGTTAAAGGCCGAAAGGTTTGCTGGCTCACAGTACGTAGGGTTTCCGTCCATATGCAGCTGGTTCCAAGGTGTGTCACCTGGCAGAGGGCCACGAAGGAGGAGAAACAGTCCATGGCAAGCAGGCAGGAGAGAAAAATCAGTCTCTCTATGCAGGCGACCCATTCTAGAGGAGGTGTAGTTCTCACACCCGTAATGCTACCCAGAACTGTGCCAGACCAATCAGCAGACTGATTTAGTAATCACACACCTTTGATCCCAGCATCACACACTCTAGATCTGGTCACCTCTGAACCCCCCACCATGACTGCCTGAGGCTTTGGGGGGACATCTAGACACAAACCATAACAGCCTAGGATTATGAGTCTGATGCGATCTCATTTGTCTCTTTTTGCTTTTGTTGCCTGTGCATGTGAAGCTTCGGGATCATGGTTGCTTTTACTGAAGAAAATATCATGCACCGAGAATACCTAGAAGAACACTGATTGTGTGTGTGCAAGGCATGTGTGAGAGACATGCAGCAGAGCACCCTCCACCACTAATGAGTGATACGCTGCTGTGGTTGAAATGTGGTGATTGCCGAGTGGGAGCAATAATCGCAGTCCCTCCCTTTCTCTTTGATGACCCCCGAAATAGCGTATTAGATGTTAGCATTCCAGGGTGAGAGGATCATGCATGATGTTGTGCTTCTCTCAAACTCCAGATCTCCCTGTCCCATTACTAATCATTTCATTTGGTTCATTTCCTTTGCAGCACATGAGACATTTTAATTTTCCTCATATTTACTTAATATTTTTCTTCCTTAAATATCGCATCATCTCTTTGAGACTGGGCTTTAATATTCTTACTCGAACTGGGTGTGTCACTCTAGATGTTCAATGAAAATGTCCTAAAATAATGATGAAAAATATATAATCTGAAATTTAAGTGAATAGACAGAAACTGGGGCCTGGAACCAACAACACAGAGATACCAGCATTGTTTTCAAATCCTTCTTCTTAGATTTGTTTCCTTTTTTCAATGTGGTCCAGACATTTAAACAAAGATCAGTGATCCTGAATTATGTGATAAATACTATGCTTACAAATTATGACTTTTTAAATAACTGTTGGGACTGATAATGAAACTAGGAATCACTTTTGTGTTTGCACTTTTCGCCTTCTGGAACAGCTCACGTAGCTCTGTACTGCGGCTTTCTTAAAATGAGTTTCATAGAACTCAAGTTACTCACAGGACTTGTATTTAAAAGTAGGCTTCCTAGCCAGGTCAACCCAGACAATTGCACGTACTTTATATTCTCTTACACAGGCAAAATAAAATTTTGCATGTTAAATTTTTGCTGAGAATTCCTTCAGAAAAGGTTTTAGTTTTGTTTAACCTGAACTTTCCAAACTGATCTGCTGCTGAGTCGATGGTTTTTACTACCTCCATGACCATCGCACGAAGAGCTGGTGTCACGGATGTGAGGGTGCCGCTCTGCTCCCTGGAGAAGGCTCCTTCGGGTATTCATAGGAGGACATTCTTCCAGTAAGCAGGAATGGGAGCATCCGTTTGTTCTCTTTTCCTCTTTGATGCATCATTGGTTTAATACATCTACATGGATGTCTTCACATTCTTTCTCCAAGAGGCTCCTTCTCTCCCACCTCTTCAGCATCTACCCCGGGTGTCAGATGGAAACACAAGTGGAATTCCTTCTTGTGACAGTGGACTTGTCAGAGAGTGACATATTTCTGCGCTGCTCTCAGTGCCAGAGGTCAGGCTCAGACGAAGCCCTCAGAGTGTGCCCCTCGCACTTCTTCACACAGCTGTCCAACAGCTACTCTGTGACAGCACATTGTCAATGGTTACAACCATGAAGCTTTGGGTTTGCAGATTAGCTCTGGGGCCAAGGCAGTTCTTCATCTATCTCTCGCTTGGATGGGTTGCTGTTTTCTAAAACAAATGCTTCTTTTCTCGTTAGATGTATTTCTGAATTATGTCACTAGCCTTCTTTTGAATGTGATAAATGTTTGGAATAGAACATACATCCTTACCAAGACATTTCCTCAGCTGGGACTTTTTCAGTCCTTCATTTTGAATGATATTTATTCAAATGGGATGGCATCCGCTTTGTTTTGTTTTCTGAGCCCACAGTTCCTTCACGCACCTTGTTTCTTGTAAGCTGCAATACTTGGCGAGGCTGCCTTTGCCGTCATCTCCTTTTCTGAGATGCTGAATCTAGGTTCATGTTTGGCTGTTAAAGGAGGCGGAGCAGAACCACAGCTGGCCTCTTCCTGCTCCAGCCTAGTTACCTGGGGGCTGCTTTGACTGATAATGCCACGGAACCCTCTTTATCATTTCCTTTCAGAGGAAAACGTCTCAAGTGATTTGGATTATCTTTGTTTTGTCACCGCCTAGGGTTGGTGCTGGTGTGCAGTTCTCCTGTGAGGACAATTATGTGCTCCAGGGATCCAAGGCCATCACGTGCCAGAGAGTGACGGAGACACTCGCGGCTTGGAGCGACCACCGGCCCATCTGCCGAGGTAAGGTGCCCGGGCAGCGGCGGCCTGGTCTCTCTTCAGTGTAGACCTATTTTCCGGAACATTTAATGGGGCTTAAAAGAGAAGCACTGTCTGTAGATAGAGAAGAACTCGACAAAAATGATGTGGGTAAAGAAGAAATATTTTCTTGTAGGTGTGTTAGGAGGTGGACACCTTCAAGGGGGCTGGTGTTTTTACATTTCAGCAAAGACAAGCAAAGTGACCACTGCGAGCTCACACACCCGCGCCCAGTGTGCCTCGGCGCCCCCTCTGTGTAGACACAGGATACATGTGTATGAAGATGTGTTGGGTAACCAAGTCCTTCGGGAAGTTTTATGTGCCAGCCTGCGAATCTAAAAATTTTCTCGGTTGCAAAGAGGTTGAATTCTTGGAATATCATCATATGAGTGAT